>JAHUTJ010057583.1:0-20062 GCA_036250325.1 Characodon lateralis
TATCTATCTATCTATCTATCTATCTATCTATCTATCTATCTATCATCCATCCATCCATCCATCCATCCATCCATCCATCCATCCATCCATCCATCCATCCATCCATCCATCCATCCATCCATCCATCTCTGTCTGTCTGTCTGTCTCTCTATCTATCTATCTATGATGAGAGCACAGTTGCAAAAAAGTGGGACAACTTCGCCAGATCTCCTGCGGCGGAAGCAGAGCGCGCTGGTTACGAGCGCTGAACAAGCACGGGCCTTTTTTGTTGCGTAAGCAGCGAGGAGACGCTGGGGAAACCGTATCTGATGGGAAAACGCGAATCGACGTAACACCTGTATCTACCCTTAGCAACGGTACCTGCTGGTCAATGAGATGAGCCGAAAAAGTTTAGTATAGGTTCAGATTTTGCACACAGACAAGTTATCAGTCAGTCAGTTGTCACTTCCTTCGAATTATGCTTTCCGTGTCTTCCACATTCTTCCTTCCAGAACATGCATTATGCTCCTTTGTAAAACAACTTTCTTTTCCCATCCCTTTTCCCTTTTCCCTTCTTTTCTGACTGATTGCAATATTTAAGACAAACAAAACTTCCTGCAGGAGAGTTTAAACTCTTCAACCCCTTAATTGATGCACTCTGTGCTTTTTGGTCCATGTACCATGTAGTCAAACATTCCTCCCTGAGGAGGAGGTGTCTCCTTAGAACTCGTCAGACCCATTACACACCGGTTAATGGGGGAATATTCCTTAAAACCTGAAGACGTCTCCAAAGGAGTTCAAAGCTTTCTGGCATCTTGATTACCTTCCTTCCAGCCAAGTAGTCAGAAGAGCCTTATTCAATCACCTAAGGGCTCCTAATCAATTGGGCAGAAGAGCCTCACTCAACCACACATAGGGAGAGGACTCTGCCAGCAAGCTACTGATCAGTTCGCAGCCACAAAAGGAAAGAACGTGGACCGAACCGTTGCTCAACCGCACACAGCGACGTCCTTTACGCTGTATGTTATAAGGTGGAACAACCCTATTACACTCACACCTTTGTCCTCAGTAGAAAAGTTTTATAAATTTAAGCTTTCAATTTAATTAGTAGGACCTTTTTTGATTTTATAGAAATTTAAAATCTCAGATCTGGGTGTTTTGTTCTAATTTGTTTTTAGGTTTAAACCCAAGTTTGGTAAAACAAATAATGATAGTAATTATTAAATTATGCTGATTCATTCTCTGAGAAAAAATCTGGTTCTTTCTGGATTCCAGTGGTGAGTCTCCAAGAACCTCGACACAGAAGTCCTCCTTCCCTGTAACAGTAAATCAGGATATGAGACAAAGAAACTCTTCCAAGGCTGGCCTAGCCCTTCTCCGTCGATGTCCTCAGAGGAATTCAGTCAAGGAGTCCTGCCACGCAACACCAAATTGTTGAACAAAAATTGTATTTTCTAAAGAAAGAGATCAATGATAATCATTCAATCAGTTTTATTAATTTAGCCTTATAAGGGAGACAGGTCTTTCAGCATTAGATGTGTTACTGAGCTGAGCCGAGACCAAATCCGATGAGACAAAGGCTGACACCTCCTTATATCAGCTTAGCAAAACCCCATGTGGCCTGGCAACCCCTCTATGAAGAGCAGAGGTGAGAATCAACCTAACTTTCACACAGATATCTCAACTCCTCTATGATAAACATTTCCCCTTTAGCTTGTAAATGGAGTGGGATGACCAACAGGAGGGAGCAGGAAGGAAGGTGGAAACCATTGTCATTTCAGATGGATGGTCACCTCAGAAGGACAAAAGCAATTTAAATTTTAACATCACAAGCACTACTCAGTGGCTTTCTCACATAATTCAGCACTCAATGAATTGGCTGTAAGATGACCTACTTGTAGTAGCAAAGCTCTTATACCTTGGATTTGTCAGCCTAAATGACTAGCTGTTTCTTTAGATTAAAGGCCTTCATGCTGGTGGGTTTGAGCAAGCATTTTCTAGTTTGTTCACTGCATCAATATGTCTCAGAGTTCCATTGAGCGTCTTCTTGCTTGGGATCACTGAGCAAGGTGCTTTATCATGATTAGTATGCACTGTAGAGTTGCTTTGTCAGTGGGCATCAACCCCTCACTGATTGCTTAAGTTTATAGCGTTTTGTCTCATCTGCCTTTAAGCCCTGTGATGTGTCTCTTGTGCCTGACTCAGCTCACTTCTTCCTTTTGGTTAAATATTATATCCTCCTATTCTGCTCTGAGCCTCAAATCCTGCAGAGTCTCATTGTGTTCTTTTTCTGCTGCAGCAGTGGCAATGAACATGTTGTCAGATATTGTAAGAGCTCTTTCAATATCCTCAAATGGTTTACAGTTGCATTGCTAAATGACCTCACTTGGTGACTTGTTTTCTAAGGACAAGCTTTTAAAAGTTGTTGTGGCCCATGGGATGCAGAGTGCAGGCAGCAGCTATTACCCCTCATCTAACTTCACCTGTCACTAACCATATTTCTTATAAAGCAGACTGATTTCTTTTTCCAGGAAGCATGAACTCCATCTTTTGTGGGAGCAGAGAAATGTTGTAGCTTTATTCAAGTTCCCGTAATTCAAGCAAACCTGGGTTTAATTTGTTAGCTTGGTTATTCTTTTCATTGACCACCAGAATGCTGATCCATAATTTAACAACTTTGTCAAAGGTGTATTTAAATGGGCCTTCAGCAGGTTGTCAAAAGCAACTTTCAGTCTGTCCAGTGTCACCAGTGGTCATTTCATTTCAGTGTCTGATTGGGCGGATGGTGGGAAAATATGACTATTACACTTAACTCCTCAACCAGCCTTTCTTTGGTTGCTGGAAGCTTCTTTTTTTGTGGAACGGTTGGGCAAGCTCAAATATTCAGTTACATTGGCATTAAAAAAACACTTGTTTTAAATTATTGGTGGAGCAGTATTTTGGGTACTTAATTAACAGTGACGTGCGTTGAGGTTCAGACTTCTCTAATTCAGATGTACAGATTTATGAACCCAAAATAGAGACTTATATTGTAACTATTGACCTTAATTGAAACATTTCATTGTTTTAAAATCTCTTAATTATGCTTTAATGGTAAATGGACTGAACTTATATAGCGCTTTTCCAGTCATACCGACCGCTCAAAGCGCTTTACACTAGAGCCACATTCACCCAATCGCACTCACTAATGCTCACACCTTCATACACTGATACGCAGATTCGTAGGCAACTTGAGGTTAAGTGCCTTGCCCAGGGGCACATCGGCATATGGCAGGAGGAAGCTGGAATCGAACCCACAATGTTCTGATTGCAAGACGACTACTCTTCCTACTGAGCCATAGTTGCCTTAATCAATTCCCAACTGTTCAACAATACCAAATTGTTTTTTCATTTGCTCTCTTTTTTTTTATTAAAACCGGATATCGTGTATGATCTTACCTTTATATGTATATGAAGTCCATGAAAACAGTTACTGAACACCCCTGACCTATATAAATATATCAGCATATTTATTACATGTACATTTAGTACATAGTACATATGTATATTTGTGTTATAAAGAGAGACAGCAATGGGCAGGCCCCGAATGCCTGCATCAGTCAGTGTGTGTGACACAGCACCCTCAGTGGTGAGGCACAACTATTGACTGCCTCATCTTGCCTTTCTACCTAGTATTTGAATCAGAAATTCAATTCAGCTTTTGACCATAAAAATGCTGAAATCATACAGAAAACAAGTTTATAGAACAGTGAAGTGGACAACTAGGATTTTACTTCTCCCCTGACTTTGCACAATTCAAAGATTCATGAATGAGATTTGTATGCGATAAAACTATATTCCTTTTCAGAATAACAATACTGACACTTCAGATGAAACTGAATGGTTATATTTCAACTAGTCAACAAAAGAATCAGGAACTTTTTTATTAGTAATCTCAATAATTTCAATGATTATTTGAGAAAAATAAAAAAAACAGAATAACAGCACATAAAATATAAAATCAACACTACTTGAAGATACATTTCAAAGGCAACTGAGAATAAATGTTTAGGTCATTTTTAGTTGATTAGAAGCAGAGATGGTGACAAGTTTGAAACTCTGACTCGAGTTGCACTGTAATTTGAATAGTGCAGTACAGAACTTGAAGATTAACACTTTATTTAAAGGTTATAACTAATCATCAATTAATCACAAACAGTTTTAAAAACTTTTTGAGTTCTCTAGCAAAATTAGATAATTGAATTTATGACAGTATGAAATGAACTGACAGGCATTTAAGAGTGACAGGTCATAACAGCCACAGGGTCTTAAACATTGCAAGGTTCGACAATCTCAGAAACATAATCTGTGACATAAATGATTATTTCAGCTCTGTTTAAAGTCACGGTGAGCCTTACACAGAACAGCAATATGTCAGATTTCTGTGGTGTTCACAGCACTACAGTAATCATCGTCTATGCAGTATTACCTGTCTTATACACCCCTACTGCGTCCTCAACCAGTGTTCCATCCACTGTGTTCACCCAGTATACACAGTAAAATCTACGAATAGCAGTGTTTTGCTTTTCATCACAAAACTTCAGATCTGTCAATACAAAGGTTTTGATGAGGGCTCCTGTCTGAATATGAAAGAGTGCGCTTTAAAGTTGACAACCTATATCTATATAAAGGAGTTTTATTTTGCTGTTGGTGAGGAAGTACTTGAGACTGTTGATTTCAACCTCTGATGTTTAGTTTGGAACTTCTGACTGCTGAAGTAAGAGTGAACATTGTGGTGAGATCCAAAGAGCTGTCTGAGACTGTCAGATAGAATATTGTAGCAGCGTAATAGTCTGCTAAAGTATTTGGAGAGGTCTCAGAAGAATGTTATATCACTGTAAGAAAGTAGTACGCAAGTGGAGGACATTCAAAACAGCTGTCAACATGCCAAGGTCTGGATGTCCAATGTTCACACACTGAAAACAGACTACATTATCGCTCTTGCTAATGTTGGTATGAAAGTGTATGCCCGTACAATCAGAAAGAAAATTTAAGTTAACTTAAATAGGAGGTGGGGCTGCACGGTGCAGTTGGTAGCACTGTTGCCTTGTTCTCTCCGTGCATGCGTGGGTTCTCACCGGGTACTCCGGCTTCCTCCCACAGTCCAAAGACATGCCTGTTAGGTTAATTGGTCACTCTAAATTGCCCTTAGGTGTATGAATGAGTGTGTGCATGGTTGTTTGTGTGTTGCCCTGCGATGGACTGGCGACCTGTCCAGGGTGAACCCTGCCTCTCGCCCATAGACTGCTGGAGATAGGCATCAGCTACCCCGCGACCCACTATGGAATAAGCGGTAGAAAATGACTGACTGACTGACTAAATAGGAGATGTGCAAGGAGGAAACATTTGTTATCTAGAAAAATATTATGGCAAGAGGAAAGTTTGCCAGAGCCAACACTGACAGAGAGCAGGACTTCTGGAATAATAATCTTTGGACAGAGGACTTTAAACATTTAATGGAAAGAACCTTAAAACAATGTGTTATTTGCTGTTATTTCGGCTTTTAAATCTATGTTCTCTAACAGTTTTTTTTCTTTCTACTCTCGATGGAGGAGGACGCTTTTTCGCTGTCTCCCGTGCTCTCTCATACTGCATCTGCCCTGCTTTAGTTCTGTGTCTTGTCTTTCTTTTTTGGAGCCTGTCTTTGCATATCTTCCAAATTCTGAGTTATGGATTTGGTCAGCTGGTCTCTCAATGCAATTGATAAAATTTTCTCAACGAAATGACAGGGTGAAGGGGAACCCTCTTGTCCAGACGGGACATTTTTCACCGGATACACGATGGACTCCTGGCAGAAGTGGAGGATTGTGTGTTTGTCGATAATGTCAGTCGAGGATGTGTACACAATTGGATGTTTGGCCTTGGATGGCCGCCTATCTTCAACTTCTCCTGGATGTTATGTAAACAAGATGCTCTGCTCCCTCTGCCCCCTCCCTTCCCTGAGGACAGCTGTGGACCTGCTCAGAACTGTGTGGCCGGATGATGAACTTTCCAACGTACCATCAAGGAC
Organism: Characodon lateralis; assembly: GCA_036250325.1. Taxonomy (NCBI): domain Eukaryota; kingdom Metazoa; phylum Chordata; class Actinopteri; order Cyprinodontiformes; family Goodeidae; genus Characodon; species Characodon lateralis. The sequence continues at coordinate 6,029 of JAHUTJ010057583.1, forward strand.
ATTGGCCTCTGTGACGGTGCTTCATGGACTTACTTTGCACACATTCACATGTACACACACACATGCCCAAGATAAACATATGCACCCTTCACACTGCCTTCACCGGATCCCCTGTATGATGTTGTTTTGTATATGTGTTGCTTTAAATATTGTGTGTTGCTTACCGCTGCTGAGGTTTTTTTGTACTACCTCAGACTGTATTCTGCTCAGAATAATCTGAAATATGATTTTTTTCCCCTCCTATCTTACTTTATCTAAATGTGTGATTTCATTACTTTTCATAGATTTTCAGATTTCTCAGAAGGATTACCAGAGAAAGCCAAATATTATTAGTATTTGAAAATTAGGACTAAAGCTGTTTTTACACCAATGACCAGAGAATTTTAGATTTCTTAGAAAGATTGTATTACAACTATTTCATACCAGTGAAAGCCAAACATTATTAGTATTTAAAAAGGTTGGACTAAAACTGTTTTATACCAGTTACCCAGATTATTTGAGTGATGGGACCACAACTGCCTCATACCAGCNACCAGTAAACTCCCAAGGATTATTAGTGTCATTTGATTTGTTTTTCTGTGTTTGATTTTCTGTATCATTGTAATGTTTTTCCTCATGTACAGCGCTTTGAGTGCCTTGTTGCTGAAACACGTTATATGAATAAACTTGACTTGACTTGTTTTTCTCTTTCTATAAGTTACATCTGACCTGGGTCTGTGTTTAGCTGTGGCACCTTCCTGGAGGGGGACATCAGCCTAGCTGCTGCTACCAACAACTTTATGCTCACCTTCTACAGATGATACACTTGGCCCTCTCTTTGACTCTCCTAGTCATAGCTAATGGCTGAGCTCCTACTGTGATTAACTGTATCTGCTCTCTTTCAAACTCTAGACTTGAAAACTGGCTCAGAGTTCATCCGCTTAGCTGTGTTTCTATCCTAGATGAAGCCTCTAAAGGAGCTATAACAATTAATGTTTCACTTTTCTTTCCTTTAGAAAATACGACTGGATCAGTGCTTCTGTGTGCTTTGTCTGTCTCTGCTCTGTTCTCTCAAACCGCCAGTCGGGCAAATGGCCGCTCACACTGAACCTGGTTCTGCTGGACCTTTATTCCTGTTAAAAGGGAGTTTTCCTCTCCACTGTCACTGCATGCATGCTCAGTATGAGGGATTGCTGCAAAGTCAATGCAAGTGACTGTCCACAGTCCCTACATGCTCATCCAGGAGGAGTGACTGCTGGAAGCCACTGACTCAATGCAATCTGCTGGGTTTCCTTAGATGGGACGTTTAACCAATTTGAATAGCAAAATGAATCTGACTGCATTGTTTGATAATTAGGAATAAATGGAATATATGTACCTGACTTAAAATTTGTATGTGAAGCATGAAGGTGGGGATATCATGGTTTGGGGATGCTTTGCTGCAGCAGGAACCTGGCCAGATCAAAGTCATAGAACCCAAATGGGGTAAGACTACCTAATAGGGGATAGGGTGTACTAATTTTTTCCTGAGTTGGAACACAATTTTTGTTAGATCTGTTGTTTAATGAGTGAAACAAGGTGTCAAGATTTGGAGTTCTGCTGCCTGCTGCTTACACCTTTCCAACACTAGGTGCCGCCAGTAGGAGAGTACCTGAGGCGACAGGTGTTGTGCATCTACTCATCAGCTGGGAAGCATAAAGAGGAAGGTTGCCAACACTTCAGCGCCTGAGTGTTTTTGCCTCCGTGGTAATCTTCTGGCCAGCTTTGAAAACTCTGCGTGATTTTGACTATGGATATATTTTGAAGGATCTGTCTATGCGAACTCTAATTTCCTCTGTTACCTGTTCCAGGTGTGAATTTTGCCTGATCTGCTCCAGTCCTCCGTAGTGGCTACGCCTACTTCCTGATCTAGACTGTGCCTGGCAAGTTGGTCTCCTTTCTTGACATTTATTCTCTCCCTGGCGGGTTATCCCAGAATCTCCTGTAAGATATCGTTTCTGTTGGGTCTTATTTCTGAAGTTCAGCCATTTATCATTTGATAAAGGAAGATTACACCCGCCGTTTCAGTTGTTCCTGATCAACTTTCAATAAAAACTTATTATTTTTACAAATTCTCTGAGAGTCTCTGCATGTGGGTTAAGTCGGCTGTAAAAATCATGACAGAACACTCAGGCCAGCCTAACCCAGCGGAGATCCTTCAGAGAACATTAGCTGAACATAGTCAGCAAATTCATGCGCACGGTTCTACTCTCCAAACCCTCTTAGACCGACAGCTGCAAACAAACCAGCAGCTGGAGCATTTGGCATCGCTGTTTCGAGGTGCTTGTAGTTCAGAGTCCGCCACACCCATTGGGGGCGCTGCGGAGCCACGGGAGGTCCAACATCCACCACCTTTCCGAGACGCAACTTCTCCTCACCCTGAGAGGTTCTCAGGAGAGATGGGTGGATGTCGTGGTTTCTTACTCCAGTGTCAATTGGTGTTTAACCGGTCACCCCGAGCCTTTTCTCACGATGAGGGTAAGATATCATATGTTTTGAGTTTGTTAACTGGGAGGGTGCTCCGAGGCAAGGTTTTCCAACTGCACTGGTTTTGGGTTGTCATATGAGGTTTTCATTAAGGAATTTAAACAGACTTTTGATGTAGCTTCAGATCAGTCCTGTATTGCCCGCAAATTGTGGGCGTTGAAACAGCAGAATTGTCCTTTAGCAGATTTTTCAATTGATTTTTGTACATTAGCTGTGTCCTCAGGCTGGAACGCAAGCGCGTTAAAGGCGGCGTTTTTCCAGTCTCTGAACGAACCCATAAAGGATGAACTAGTCCTCTTAGATGAACCAGATGAATTAGATAAGTACATTGATTTAGCTGTCCGCATTGATTCTCGCCTACGGGAAAGGAGGAGGGATCGCTCCGAGAGAGCGGTGGAGCAAACCTCTTCATTTCCTTCGTCCCCGTTACCAGTGTCATTAGGGCCTCAAATCAGCCACCCCTAAGCCGAACCTATGCAGATAGGGAGAGCCAGTTTTCCGCCCGGAGAACAACGGCGACGTCGAGAGGCCAACCAGTGCTTTTATTGTGGTGCCTCCGACCATTTCATTTCCGTTTGTCCTGTCCGACCAAAAGGGCGGGTCCGTCGGCTGTGATGGGGCAACCGACGGACCGATCCTCTAGTAGTAAGACCCCACGATTCACGTTACCGGCTACCTTGTTTTTGAACCGTCACTCTGAAGTTTTATCTGCCCTAGTTGACTCAGGTTGTGATTTGAACTTGATTGATTATGATTTTGTTTCAAAGAAAAGGATTGCCACAGAAAGATTGATCCAGCCCCTTTGGGTTTTGGCATTGGATGGTTTATCTCTACATGAGATCACCCATCAACCAGTGCCTCTTGAGCTTGTTTTGTCCGGTAATCACCGAGAAGAGGTATCTTTTTTTGTTTTTCCCATAGCTCAGAGTACGTTAGTTCTTGGTTTCCCCTGGCTCCAGCGCCATAATACCCACATTAATTGGGCAGAATTGCGGGTAGAGGCATGGTCTGAGGGATGTCTCAATTCATGTTTACAGTCAGCCGTCTGCCCTACAATCCCTGGTGAGGAAGGTATGGAGGAGGAACTCCCAGACTTAACCAGAGTTTCCTCCAAGTATCATGACCTCAAGATGGTCTTTAGCAAATCTCGGGCCCTGTCTCTACCGCCTCATCGACCATATGACTGTGCCATTAACCTTCTTCCTGGTGCTCCTTTACTCTCCAGCCGGCTCTATAGCATCTCCGGGCCGGAGAGAAAACTAATGGAGAAATATATTGCCGAGTCTTTAGCTGCTGGGGTTATTCTTCCCTCTTCGCCTCCTTTAGGGGCAGGTTTCTTTTTTGTGGGGAAAATGGTTGGAGGCTTACGCCCCTGTATAGATTACAGGGGTTTGAACGCAATTACAGTTAATATTAAATATCCTCTTCCTTTGTTAGCTTCTGCGTTTGAGCTTGTACACGGCGCTGTTATTTTCTCTAAGCTGGACCTCAGAAATGCCTTCCACTTAGTCAGAATCCGCCAGGGAGATGAGTGTAAGACAGCATTTAAAACTCCTCTGGGAAATTTTTAGTATTTGGTTATGCCTTTTGGTCTAAGTAATACCCCAGCAGTTTTTCAAGCTCTCGTCAACGACGTGTTGAGAGATTTTCTGAATATTTTTGTATTTGTATACCTGGACGATATTTTAATATTTTCCAGAAGTCTCGAGGAGCATCGCCAGCATGTTAGACAGGTTCTACAGCATCTCCTTGAGAACAGACTGTTTGTTAAGATGGAGAAGTGCGACTTTCACCAGTCAACCATCAGCTTCCTGGGTTTTGTTTTGGAGGAGGGACAGGTTCGCGCCGATCCAGGAAAGGTTCGAGTGGTGATGGACTGGCCAGTACCTGATTCTAGGAGGAAGTTGCAGCAGTTCATGGGGTTCGCCAACTTCTACCGATGGTTTATTCGAAACTACAGTCAGGTAGCGGCCCCATTGAATGCGTTAACTTCCACCAAAACGACCTTCTCCTGGGGATCGGACGCTAAGACCGCCTTCAACCGGCTGAAAAGACTGTTCTCCCAAGCACCAGTTCTGATTCATCCAGACTTTACAAAGCAGTTTACTTTGGAAGTAGACGCCTCGGATACTGGGGTGGGAGCGGTGCTCTCCCAGATTTCAGACCAGGATGGAAGGCTTCATCCCTGCGCCTTTTTCTCCCGTCGGCTGAACCCTGCTGAACGGAACTATCAGGTTGGAGACAGGGAGCTGCTGGCCATTAAGTTGACCCAAGAGGAGTGGAGGCATTGGCTGGAGGGCGCCGAACACCCCGTGTTGGCTCTTTAACCTGGGAGATAGAGGATCTGGTGCGGCGAGCTCTTCCTGATGATCCGGGGCCAGGAACTGGACCACCTGGAAGGACCTATGTTCCAGCCTCAGTGCGATCCAGATTAATTGGCTGGTTCCATTCGTCCAAGTTCTTCGCTCACCCTGGTGTCAGTAGGACTATTGCCGCAATCACCAGACGCTATTGGTGGCCGTCCCTTCACAGAGACGTTAAGGAGTACGTGAAGGCCTGCGCCACATGCACCAGAAGCAAGTCTTCAAATCAACCCTCCGCAGGCTTGCTTCAGCCTCTCAGCATCCCCGGCCGACCCTGGTCCCATGTGGTCTTGGACTTCGTCACGGGTCTGCCATGTTCTCACGGTATGACTGTTATTATGACCATTATCGACCGTTCTCCAAGGCCTGCCACTTGGTTCCTCTCAGAAAGCTGCCGTCGGCCTTCCAAACTGCTAGATTGATGGTCAAACATGTTTTTCACCTGCATGGCATCCCCTGTTGCCTGTTGTCCGACAGGGGCCCTCAGTTTACTTCCCGTGTCTGGAGACATTTCTGTAACGCCCTAGGGGCGAAGGTGGTGCTAACTTCTGGTCATCACCCCCAGACTAACGGCCAGGTGGAGCGCCTCAACCAGGAGCTGGAGGTGGCCCTGCGGTGCGTGACGTCCACCTGTCCCGCTGAATGGAGTGACCACTTGGGGTGGATCGAATACACCCACAACTCTCACGTCTCCTCAGCCACCGGTTATTCGCCTTTTGAGGTCTCGTTAGGATACCAACCTCCGTTGTTCCCGTTGGAGAAGAAGGACATCACGGTTCCTACTGTACAACAACACATCCGGAGATGTAAACAGGTTTGGAACGCTGCCAGCCGGGCGCTTCACCAGACGGCAGCTCGAAACAAGCGTTATGCAGACCGTCGACGACTGCCCGCTCCTAATTACCTCCATGGTCAGAAGGTTTGGCTCGCCGCACGGGACATTCCACTCAAGTCCTTGTCCAGAAAGCTCTCTCCCAGGTTCATCGGACCCTATGTTATTGATTCTCTTGTGGGTCCTGCCTCTGTTCGCCTTTGTCTGCCTCCTAGTCTCCGTGTACATCCTGTTTTTCATGTTTCCCAGTTGAAACCTGTTCAGACCAGCACACTCTGCCCTCCGGCCTTGCCCCCTCCGCCCGCCCGTGATTTTCAGGGCCATCCTGTCTTCTCTGTTCGCCGCATTGTGGCCTCTCGACGACGGGGACGTGGATGTCAGTACCTCATCGACTGGGAGGGGTACGGTCCGGAGGACCGCTCCTGGGTTCCGGGTTCCTTCATCATCAATCCCTCCTTGATCCGGGATTTCCGGGCTTCCTAAGCAGCGTCTTCTGGGCCGCCAGGAGGCGGATGTTGAGGGGGAGGTGGTGTCAGGATTTGGAGTTCTGCTGCCTGCTGCTTACACCTTTCCAACACTAGGTGCCGCCAGTAGGAGAGTACCTGAGGCGACAGGTGTTGTGCATCTACTCATCAGCTGGGAAGCATAAAGAGGAAGGTTGCCAACACTTCGGCACCTGAGTGTTTTTGCCTCCGTGGTAATCTTCTGGCCAGCTCTGAAAACTCTGCATGATTTTGACTATGGATATATTTTGAAGGATCTGTCTATGCGAACTCTAACTTCCTCTGTTACCTGTTCCAGGTGTGAATTCTGCCTGATCTGCTCCAGTCCTCCGTAGTGGCTAAGGCTACTTCCTGATCTAGACTGTGCCTGGCAAGCTGGTCTCCTTTCCTGACATTTATTCTCTCCCTGGCGGGTTATCCCGGAATCTCCTGTAAGATAACGTTTCTGTTGGGTCTTATTTGTGAGGTTCAGCCATTTATCATTTCTCTTTGCGTTTTACAGTGAGGAAGATTAGACCCGCCGTTTGAGTGGTTCGTGATCAACTTTCAATAAAAACTTATTATTTTTACAAGTTCTCTGAGAGTCTCTGCATGTGGGTTAAGTCGGCTGTAAACTTCATGACAAGGTTTATTTTTGATGTTTGTACATCACTTTATTTCATTATCTATATATAAATAAATGAGATTAGACATTCATATGTGAGCAATTTTGACAGAACTAAATATTTAAGGGGATGTCCTAGTTATTTTAATAGAATGTACATGAAAGCATCCAAACTCTTTTCTCATTATATACACCTGTCCATTGTTACCCACAGTTTCCAGCAGGTTATCTGCAGAACCTGTAATAAAAATGCATTATTAACTTGGCTTATCTTAATGCTACGACACACCTTGAACAAACCGGAAGTCGCCCGATTTGCCGTCCTCTCGAAACGTTTTCATAATTGTAATTTATTATTAGCAACCTGTGTCAAGCAAAACATACACAAAAAAAAAACATACAAAAACAGGCAAAATCTGTAAGATGAGAAAAATCTTTTTACCGTGTCGTACATCATTGCACTTGGAAGCTTGGAACCAGAGTAAGATCACACATTTATCAGCCTGGCTGTTCCAGCAGGACTGTCTTGAATTGAAACAGAAATTTCTGATGTCTGCCACAGAAACATTCTTTCTATGGTTTACCAGTTGTCATGCATCACCTCATGGATTTCTGCAAGAGAGGTCAAGGGAAAATGACAAGAGAGAATGAATGATGGAGAAGCAATATAAAGGGTAATCATAGTCTGTCTGCTCAGAGAGAGGAGGTTTACATTTTAATATGACTCAGAAATAGGAAAGCAACAACCAATAACGTTCTGGTATGATTTCAGAAAGTCCTGTGAATGTTAGGGTTTGTGTCCTGGCCTGTTGACCTTTGCTGCATGTCTTCCCCCTCTCTCCTTAGCTTTCCTGTCAGCTCACTGTCAAAACATTAGGACAAAAATAGGCTACTATTGGAAAAATAAAACATAAAAAAGCTCTATGCAAAATTAAGTCAATAAATTACAGCACCCCTTATATTTCTTGACATATGTGGTAAAAGTTGTGTTAAAATCCGATGAGATTAGAGTAGCATGAGATTAGAGTAGCATAATATTCAACCTTTTATTTGAATACTTATCCACCTGATTCCTTCATCATGGAATACATCACGGGAATCCTGTAGGCAACTTCCTTCCCAGTCTTTTTATATGTAAGCCAACAGACTCTTGTAGAGCAGCTACTGGTTAAAAACATGTAAGAACATCTACCTTTACATCCCAAAATGACCCTAATATATTGGACAGAAGCTGAGGAATACATTTTCTGCTTTGACAACACCAATTCTCAGTACAAGAATGGCTGTAAAAACATGATTTAATATGGTTTTGGAAATTGCAGTCAGGGAGGGAAAAAACAGGATGTCATGCACTAATGAAATATTAACAGTCATGAAAGGAAGTTGATGATAATGATGATGACCTTTTTATTTGCATAGGGACACTGTACAACATTTCATTGACCGTTTCAACAAAAAAAATGCATGGTGCCTGGTTGTAGCAAAAATGCAAATTTCCACCTGTAGTCCTTGCACAGGTTGGTGTTATTGAATATAATTTAAAAGAGATTGGAAATTGTTGATATATCACTGTATAAAATGAATTACATTTCTTTATATACTGTACATATCAAATAAATCATGATCCATATCTTATAGTATCAGTAATAAAACTATTCAAACACCTCTACGCACACAAAGTTAAGCCATGTTTCACTCGCAGACATTAATCACTAATGGGTGCAAATTTGTTTGGATAGTAGTCATTTTTTTGCCAGATGTGCAAACATTTTGAGACGGGTATGTTATAGGTCACTACATTACTTTCTCAAACATAATATCATACCTGATCTGCTCCTAACAGCACTGTTAATTTTGAGAAACCAGTATTTCCTTCTCAGGTGTCAACCATTTTCCTGGGTCTGTTTAAATTTATATTCTTCAGAATTTGGTCTTTATTCCTTATCTGTTGCTAACTGGTGGAAAATAATTCACTGATCTCAGAAATAATCCATCTCTTACACACACCAGCTGAGGGCACATCTTTAGTTTCATCTGAAACAGTGCTGAAACAGTGCTTCAAATAGACAATGCCAAGGTTCAAACAGACATGTCCATAGGGGTCTTTAAATATAGAGCTCACTACATGATAAATGGTAATGGTAAATGGCCTGGACTTGTAAAGCCTTTATCTAGTCCAAGGACTCCAAAGCACTTTACACTGCAATCAGTCATCCACCCATTCACACACTGACAGTGGGGTGAGCTACATTGTAGCCACAGCTGCCCTGGGGCAGACTGACAGAAGTGAGGCTGACATATAATCGGCACCACCAAGCCCTCTGACCACCTTCAGCAGGCAAGGTAGGTGAAGTGTCTTGCCCAAGGACACAATGACTGAGGTGGATGGAGTGGGGGTCCGAACTGGCAACCCACCGGTTACAGGATCGACCACATGAGCCACAGTCACCCCATACCAAAATAAACTGCTTCACTGCAACTGCTGCTAATTAGGTAACACAATCAATCCTTCAGCCGCACCGCCAGGAAAAAGGAAAGAGGTGAATAGGGTGTTACATCAGCTAGCTACATCAGCTAACTTACTGTCCGCCACTCTGAAGCATATAGGCTACAGAACAGATGACTAGGAGAGGCACCACAAAGGTTGTATCTTTCTGTTTTTTGTTTTACTTTATTTTTTGTTTTTCCAACAGGAACAAACAGTAGTGTTAGGGCCGATATGAAAATATGCATTATGTTTCACAGTACATTACTATTTTGAATCACAAATTGAAAGAAACAAAAAAGATAACATACTAGGTGCAGTTTGCAAATATTGTATAGCCTAAAATGCTTCTGATTTGCAAAGAGTAATTGCTACAAATCTTTGAATGTGTGACAATCCCATTTTGTCCACAGTCTCTCTCCTTTCTCCATCTGAGGACGTAGTGAAAACGTCAGTGTCTCCATGTGATGAATCATGAATATCTTCAGTAAAAATGTACTTCATCCTTGAGGGAGTTTTCCTAGGTACATTAAGCAAAATAAAAGTCTAAAACCGTACCCAAGATTTTAGAGGTTTCTTGCTTAACATCATTCCACAACATCTTTAACATTGGATAGGACCAAAAGACACAAAAGCAGATTGCAGAAACCACACCAAACTCCCTCTAGCAGGAAAACTGTGACCCACTTATTCTTGATTTCAGCTGAGGAATAAACTGAAATCTGATTAAATTCTTCTGGCAGAAATCTTGCCATGCTAAGGACTTTGTAGTAGAGAAGGAATTCTTCCAGATTTGTAACCAAGCTTCCTCCGTAATTTTTATGTTGGCCTCTTTTTCCCAATGCTGTCTATCTGTTGACCTCCTATTCAAACTTCTATAAGGTTTGCCAACGATGTCTTTTGTAGTATTGGCAACATAAGCATACTATAAATAGTATTATCCCTGTATTTACATCTAAGACTGGGTCTTGATTTCCCTCCTAAATAAACTCCAAACCTGCAGGTAGCAATAAAAGTCTCTTCTGTCCACCTCATAAGTCTGGCACAAGTCCTCGAAACTTATCAAATCCCCATTTTTTATTACCTTACAGAAAGAGGTGATTCCTTGTCTGGTCCACAACCTGCATTTGTGCTCTAACAATGCTGGAAGAAAGCATGAGTGGTATGCAGGCCAACTCAACACTCCTACCTATTTTGGAGATAACATTTTTAACCACCTCTTTCCACTTTTTCAAGGAAAAACTTACACAGAGGTTTTGTACCAGGTATACTTGGGGCAGCATGTCAGGGAAGCCCAGAACAGACTGTATAGACGAGTCCAATTAGGAGAGATCAGTGTTCTTCCATTTAGCCGCATAGTTTGGATTACACCAGTACAACAGGAGTCTAATCTGTGCAAACCTGTAATAATCTATAAAACAAGGTAGAGCCTCAAAAATATATAGCAATCTAGGGAGAACATTTATCTTTTATTGTTTGGATTCTGCTGCCAAAGTCGATGGGAAGGAGCCTACACCTGTCCAAATCCTCATTAATTTTCTTATTTATCCATTTGTAACTAGCCTCATATAGCTGAGCAAGGTCTTTTGTCAATAAAACCCCCAAATACTCCGTTTTTGATTGGTACTCAGAACCAACAACACAGCCAAAGTGTTTTTAAGAAAAAACACTGGAGATTTTTAAGAGGAATCTCCTCACCTTATAATGCACGGCTACAGCCTGTGATATCAGGTTCGTTTGTGGCCCCTGGCCAGAAGTGGAAAGCGCTTCGAGAGGAAACATCAATTTTTCCGAGCCACCGCACCCTGCTGGCGGTTAGACGCCTCAAAGCTCCTGAGTATCCTTTTCCCCAGAAGTGTCACCTCTGTTTCCAACACTGTCTCTTAAAGGAATGACTCTCAAACTGGGATGTACACTCCCTCAGTGTTTATCAGTAGACTATGTGTCAAACATTCTGGTGTCTATCTGATAGAGTGTGTAATAGCAGGTGTCCAACCCTGAATCTAAGTGTGGCTGCAGCATTATAATCAACCCAGTAACAGACTATTCCACAATCAAACCCAATGCACTACACTTTATGTCAAACTGTAGGTCTTTTGTCCTTATGACGTGCGTCTGTGAGAATTCTTATCCTATCCTAACAAAAGGGAAAACATTAGCATTTATCATTATGGTGTGTGTGTGTGTGTAAAAGCTCATCCATAAGTAAGCAAGGTTATTCCTAACACAGTTAAATCGATAACTATCCATTAATTGTTGTGAGTGGTAAAAAAAAAAAAAAAGGTCAAAGTTTGAGATGTTCTAACATTAAATGTATAACTAGAGATTCTACCATAGGTTTCCAAGGTTTTCATAAGCAGTGTAATACCAGGTTCAGGGTTTTCCATTGTTACAAGGACATAATCTGCATGTAGGCTTATTTTGTTTTCTACACATTGTCATCCCCACCAGACCAGACTCCTCTCTGGTAAACTGCGCCAAGAGCCTTGAGCACAAAGGTTATTTCTGTGAGAAAATAAAGCTTGTTGTCAGGGATGAGTGGCTCTTTGAGAATGCAGACAGGTGGTAAACAGCTCAGTGATTAGAAAATATTTCACTACAAGAAACTTACACCCAGGCAAAAAGGTGAGCTGGTATGGCAAAAACACATGGACAGGCTTTGCATGACAACAGTATGTACCCGCAAGAAGTAGACTGAAAAGCAGAGCATGAAACAAGCATGGCACACGTAAAAAAGGTGAGATTGATTGGCAATGAGCAGGTGGACCGGATGAAGTTGATAACAATGGCAGAGAGTTTACTTTTAAAACAATCCAGCCGCACATTTTATATTAATGTTGCATGTGTCTTGGTTGGTTGGGTTTTAGATTTTACCTTGGAGGGATCCCAGTGTGTCTGAGTGAAAGGTTCTATGTCACATGAGGCATTTCACTCCATGGGTTCTGCTTAGGGCTTCGTTCTCTCTCCTGCATTGAAAAACCTGTACACCAAGTGCAGAAGCTCCTATAGTGACACATTATGAAGTTCACAGATTGTCATCAATTATCGTCCGCCTGCTGCAAGGGGGAAGATGGCACAACTAGTCAGGAGTGAATGATTTTAATATATGGTGTGACAATTCCTTCACAAAACTAAATGTCGCCAAAATCAAAGATCTGTGTGAAGAAGCCTTCTCCAACATCTTCAGCTGCTATTAAAAGTGAGTGTGAAGACATTTCCCACAACTCTGAACACCTACTGCTGGAACGGAAAAGGTTAGATCAAAGCATATTTATGTGTTAGAATGGCCCAGTAAAGTTTAGGCCTAAATCCAATTAGGAATCCATAATAAGATTTAAACACTGATTTTCTCACTTTAGTCTGACTGAGCTTGAACTATTTTGTGAAGTTTCTATGTACAAACAGCAGGTAGAGACACAGTCCAAAGCAACTGCAGCAAAGCATGTATTGACTCAGAGGGCCTAATATAAATCTATGCTACACTTTTCAACTTTTTTAGTAATTAGTTATTCTCTCTGGTGCAAATAAACAGTTATTTCCTTCAATTTCATAAACTACCATGTGTTGGTTGGCATAAGAGCTTGAAAGAAGATTTGCTGTGATTCATGTTAGTAAAGGCACACCGTGTACCATAGGATCTTAGTGCCTTTTATGAAAGGAGGGTATAAATGTTTTCACGCTGTTTAAAACAATCAACCATGAGGTGAGAATAGAGATCCTGCAATAACATGGTATATTGGAGGGCTCAGAAGTACTGTGATTCTTCATCAAGTCACTTTAAGCAAAAATAATTATTCTGTGATTGTCGGCTTCAGAATAGGAGCTCCCCACCCTGCATAATGCTTTAGAAATGTTTTTCAAGATAAGGAGCAGATGGACCTTATCATAATCTCACCAGTTGTTTCAACAAAATTTGCAAATGCATGTGGTATAATCACAGCCTGTCTAAGATTAAAAATCCATTGCCACTGAAAACCTTGTTAGCATCAATTTCCTCCACATTCAAAAGTTCCTGAAGCCCAAATCTTGATGCTGCAGGTCATTGTGTTGATTGTGTTCAGTCATGTTCTGCTCCTGTTGTGAGGCTGAAATAGCTCTCAAGAGATTCTTTAAGCAAAACTTTCCTGTCAGCTGTTACAAGCATTAGTCTGTTTTACATACAACTCCACAGGATATAGGGCAATTACACACAATGCAGGCGGATCATACTTTGCCCACACCTACAGACTCTCTCACAGAAATTCACACTTAAGAGACATTTGCAAACCTGCCGCTTTCACAAAATCTGATGCCTCAGTAGAACCGACTAAATGCATTATTGAGTGGTTCTAAGAAAGCAATTTATGCTGTATTTGTTAAGTACGTTGATCACATCTTGATTTAAGGGAGGAGGAGCAAATATCGCCCTCTGGTGGTACAAAGAGGATGGCAAATTGTTGCCGATCAGAAACGCCTCCAAGCTTTTTTTTCTCATACAATTATTTACAAAACTATAAAAATTTCACAGCTATTGGAATAAAACGTAATCTATTTTTATTCATAGTATTTTTTAAGTTTATATCTTAGATGAATAACTTTTAATGGAATTAAATCCCTTTTAATGATCATACGTGCCTTCTGTTTGCATGGTTGATGCAGTCTCTGCGACAGTAAAACAAATATTGAATCAAGTGTACGGCTGGGACCCAGGTCGCCGTGCACACCGGTCAGGTGCAACAAGCATCATGCAATAAGTTCCTCTC
>JAHUTJ010057583.1:20162-45985 GCA_036250325.1 Characodon lateralis
TTCTGTTTGCATGGTTGATGCAGTCTCTGCGACAGTAAAACAAATATTGAATCAAGTGTACGGCTGGGACCCAGGTCGCCGTGCACACCGGTCAGGTGCAACAAGCATCATGCAATAAGTTCCTCTCCTTGACTTGTCAGTCACTCCTTGGTGACTGACAAGTCAAGTTTAATTAACTGCAGGGAGCGGACTAAGAGTGCAGAGCGGTGTTGGACTCCCTCCAGCTGCTCACCTACGAGCTGCGTTATCAGTCTATGTGTGCGGGAGGCGCACACCGGAGCGCACATACACTGCAGACTCAGACAACGTTCAAACCGGGAAGGCTTGCATTATTTAAGACAGACTCATCTAGAACCAGGACCTCTGCGTCCGGTTCAGGTGCATTTACATGACAAGTAGGCAGTTTTACGAAGAGAAAGACGAAGAGAAAACTAAATCTTTGTCTGGATGATACATTTTAACTCATGGATTTCTCGAACGTTTCTTATTTTTCCATTGGAGTCTCAAATGTAACAATAGGTAAGTTAGCAAACGGACCGCTTGTAACTTATTATTATTATTATTAAGCATTATTATCAATATATGATGATAGTAATGACGTGAGACAACATATAATAACAATCATAGTTAAATTGTTCAAATTTTTTTTTTTTTTACTAAAGGTTTTTTGGATAAAGTGTGCATAAAACCTATTCAGCGTTGACCTATTTTATTACAGTCACGAGCAAAAAAATACAAGAAAAGAATGGGAAAGACTTAAGAAAGAATTTCATGCATGTGTTTTATATGTGAAATATAACAATTAAGTTAACAGTTACATTTCTTTTGTTTCTTTTTTGCCCTTGGAAAAAGACTTAAAGGATAAGAATGTCTACAACAAATCACTCCCATTGTCTGCCAGAAATCTGAATAACACATCCCAACGTGACATTTGACAGAAAAATGACAAACTATAAAAGGGCTTCAGTTTACCCTCATGTTGAATTGATTGTTCAGGATACCAGTAATTGTGCCACTTGACACTTTATTAACAGCAGTTATTCCTTTACATGAGGTATTTTTTGTCCATTTTCAATATTTTTTTATCAATAAGTATCTGTACTGTCTCTGCAAACTGACTATTATTATAAAATGACTTTGTTCAGATAATGATAGAGCAGTTTTCAGCACGGTTGAACTGATACTCGTTTTGTTCCAGCTAAGGATGATGCCCCTCACTGTGGTGCCAGTCTCCCTGTCATCTTTGGCATCATCTGTTTCCTGGGGATCATTGGAAACAGCATAGTTATTTACACCATTCTGAAGAAAACCAAGTGTCACGCCAAGCAAACAGTCCCAGATATTTTCATCTTAAACCTGTCAATCGTCGATCTCCTGTTTCTTCTTGGGATGCCGTTCCTCATCCACCAATTACTGGGCAACGGTACGTGGTACTTTGGTGCAGCCATGTGCACAGTCATCACTGCCCTCGACTCCAACAGCCAGATTGTAAGCACTTACATCCTAACTGCTATGACTCTTGACCGTTACTTAGCGACTGTTCACCCTATCCGCTTCAACCACATCCGCACACCATGTATGGCTGCACTGGTCATAGGACTGGTGTGGGGGCTGTCCCTGCTCACAATCATCCCGGTTTGGATGTATGCCGGTCTGATGCCTCTACAGGAAGGACTGGTTGCCTGTGCTCTCCTTCTCCCAGATTTGATCAATGACACATATTGGTTTACACTTTATCAGTTTTTCTTGGCCTTTGCTATCCCTTTGGCTATAATCTGCCTGGTGTTTTTCAAGATCCTGCAACACATGTCGGCCAGTGTGGCACCGCTGCCCCCACGCCGTTTAAGGGTGCGCACCAGGAAGGTGACCCGGATGGCGGTGGCCATCTGCCTTGTTTTCTTCACCTGCTGGGCTCCTTACTACATCCTCCAGCTCATCCACCTCGGGGTACAGAACCCAAGCCTAGCTTTCTCATATGCATATAACATCGCCATCAGCATGGGCTACGCGAACAGCTGCATCAACCCATTCCTCTACATTATCCTCAGCGAGACCTTCAAGAGACATTTTGTCCGGGCTGTGCAGCCACTCAACATTAAGTTCAGAGTGAACCTGAGCACCACAGACAGTGTGAGTATGAGGATTTTACCTGAAGGGGCTCAGCAGGAGCAGGCCTCCAGGGAGATGTTACCTTCAAATGTTCTCCCACAGTAAATCTATAAATATTATCCCAAATTTAAATTTATCCCGAATTTTTCTCTTTAAGATAGACGCTTGCATTTTACTCAACCATTGTTGCTGGTGGGCAAATGCATAGTCTAAATTTGGTCGGAAAATAGGAAATAACACTAATATACAGATCTGGCTTGAGGTATTGGGCAACTTTGTGAATGCTTAAGGCCCCCTGCAGGTCTGGCAGTCCCGAGAGAAGTGAAAATTCTCAAAGAGCATGGTAAAAGTGTCCCAGTTGTATTCACAAACACAGGTACATCTAAATGAAAAAGAATATCATTAAAAATGAATGTATTTAAGAACTTTGTTTCAAAATGTGGATTTGTTGGTTTTGGTGGTTGTGGTTTGCAGATGTTAGAAGCCCAGTGTATTTCTCAATAACTTGTAGTCTTTCCTAAGACCAAGAAAAAGCACTTTCAGTTATTCCTGTTGCTTGTGAAATTTTTTTAACCACACATTGTCCATCTACAAAATTTTCCATTAAAATCTGTAATTCTGTGAAGCCTCTTTGCATTGACCTTTTGTGGCACACTAATCTTGTGGTGTCAGTGAGTCAGTATCTTCCTCGTGAATATGTAGACCATAACATTTCTGCCATAAAAATCCCTTTTTGGTCTGATATGGTGTTCAGCTTTTCTGGAGCATTCAATTGTGGGTTTTCATTGGCTGTGGGCTATGCTCATCAATGTTGACAGAAATGGGCCTGAGAAGTCACTGTTTGTGGTTAGCTGTCAGTTATTTAAACATTGTTTAGAAGTATGACACATAAAAATGGCTACGGTGTTTCCATGTTGCCAAAATCATTGCATCTCAGGGAATTTTTGCGACAAGGTGAAGCTTTTGTATTATTGTGGTGTGCAATATCTGATCAAACCCAACGGTTTTCTTTTTTAAACTGTGTTTGAAGATGCTGAAAAGATTATTGTTGTTAATGCTGTTATTTTATCTTGCATTCCATTTTCAAAGTTGTAACTCTTTCAAGGTAGGAACAGTACCCTGTTTGCTATGAGCTGACTTTATACTTACTTTGTGTAGCCAAGGCTTATAAAATGCATACATTTTTCTGTAGCCCTGCACTGTTTAAAATTAGATGCACTATGACTGAATACAAATCAATTGCAAAGCATTTGTAAAAAAAAGAAAGTACGCTCTCTTATTTCGATGTTTAAAACGTTCTGGTGGCTGCAAATGAAATCAATCGAATGAAACCTCAAGTGTACAAATGCATGCAGTGTCAAACAAAGATGAAGCCACAGTGGAAACAGTGCGTGCAAAATTTAGGATTTTGTAGGATTTAGCCACCCTTAGTCAGTATTCACCTTCAGAATGATTTCCTCAAAATGCTGTGAAATTATTTCGGCTCACTCTTCCTCACAGCGTTGTTTCAGTTCATGGAGATTTGTGAAGATCCATCTCTGCACATGAATTTCAGTTGAGTCAAGGTTGGGGCTTTAAAGTCTTGTTTCTGTTCTGTTTTAAATTTGCTGCTGTATTTGGGATCATTTTCCTGTTGATGGCCTGGTAAAGCCAAGCTTTAGTTACCAGACAGATGACCTCACATTTGAGTTAGTATTCAGAGGAGTTCTTGGTCGACTTAATGACTGCAAGACACTTAGGTCCTATGGCTGCAAAAGAAGCCCAAATCTTTATCCATAACTGTGCTTTACAGTTCATATATGTCTGTGCTGACATGCAGTGTTTGGTTTTCCCCAAATATTGCATTGTGATATAACATCTTTACTCTGGATTCGTTATTTCAAAACGTTTTATCCCCTTTTCCACTAAAAGCCCCAAGATTTAAAGCTCCAGGATTTGTTTTAACTGGGTAAAAAGAATTTTGGGGAATTTGGGTGCCTTCTGTTTCAATTGCTCATAAAGGCCCATTTTTTTAACTCAACCTAATGATGAATGGGGAAGTTGTGAAGAATCTACACTACACATTTGGTACAGTGGGCAAGCAGGTGAGCTGCCTTCCATGCAAACCACTTCGATTTCACAAGACAGCTGCTAGGGCAGAAGCGCAGTGGAAACACCAGTTCCAAAGCTGAGATCAACCACCATCTCAGAGAAACCTTCAGAGAGGACAGCAGTGAACACACCCCTGGGCCTCTGCAAGTTCCTTATTGAGGCACCAGTCCCAGCTCTGGATTTCAACAAGAAGGGGCCAAGCTAGAGCGAGATCCAGCTGGTGGTCAAGAAGGCATGAGCAAGTTCAGTGCCAGGGCCGAACAGAATACCTTACAAGGTTTGCAAGAACTGTCCAAGGTTGCTCCATAGACTTTGAATGATCCTAAAGGTTATCAGGCTAGATAGTCAACCAGTGGAGATGGGTTGAGAGGGTGTGGATACTAAAGGAGGAGTCACAGAAAACTGATCACACTGCTAAGTGTAATGATTATGATTATTGATATCAAAAATTATAATTATAAATCATAATTCAGGGAAATCATTTCTTAACCAAATATCATTATTTACAAATAGAAATTAGAGATGTCCTCTGGTGTTGTGATTTTTGGCTTAAAACTTTTAATAATTACAATTAGCAAATTCTCATTAATAATTGATAATTATTAAACAAAACCATGTCACTGTTTAATCAACCGCTTCACCGAAGGTGTGGGAACTTCAACCTTATTTTGACAGATAAATCACTCTTGCACGAAATAAACATGAATGCTTCTCTTAATTATATATATGAAGGTTTATTGAAGCCAAATAATTCTGATATACCATTATTCTGGTCCAAAAACCTTCAGCTAACTAACAAGCACTATTCTACACAAAGGGGATAAAATCGCTGCACAATTCAGCAGCGCTTGCACAGCAAATCAAAACAGCTCAGCATAAAACACTTCAATCAGTATTGCATGCAACAAGCTAATACCTTAGATTAACTACTGGTGATTCTAAATCCCCTTAACTATGCCTCATCCTGCCCGGACCTCTAAAGGCACCTATCCCATTTAATATAAAAAAAATAACAAAATTACTTTGACGTTGATTTGTTCTCTCCACCAGTTGAGGATGGGTCAGGTCTGAAGAAAAACAAGGGGGGAGGGGGGGAATCACACGTCCGTGATCAACTCAAGAAAAAAAAAAAACAAATGGTAAATTTCTCATCCATCCAAGAGGGGAAAATATCTGTGCCGGGTGTCGGCATGGTCTTGGATCGGTATTTGAATCATCTGACCTTGTATCAGACAAATTTCCAGCTTTCAAGCTCTTCCGGGTATGGCCGTGTGAAGCAAAAGTTTGCCTGCAAGCTTTCGTCTCTCCAGATATGCGCCTCCGATTCATCGTCCTGTGAGACACGCTGGAAATGGCAACAAAAGTATATTTTCCGAGGGTTTTATAATCCCAGGTGACGTCAGAGCTGTCTGATGTCTGTTGAGCTGCATGTGTTGAGCTGCGCAGCCTAGTCGGTCTGTCTGACCAAAATGGATGACCCCTACATAAGTATTGAGGGGAAATATTCTTCAGTATTGTAGCCAGGCGGACTATCTGCAGAGGGCCGGAGGCTATATGGATGACTTGACAGTGACAGCTACATATGTGCCAGGGTGTATATAGATCCTAAGTGGTCTTGAGGAGCTCATCTCCTGGGCTCGCATAAGATTAAAAGCCTGCAAAGTCAAGGTCCCTGGTGGTGAAGAAAGGGAAGGTTACTGGGTTCCATCTCTCAATTGGCACTACCAAGTACCTACTTAAACAGAGAAACCTGTGAAGAGTTTGGGCAAGGTGTTCAACTGCAGCCTGAAGGATGCTGCCTCTGCACAAGTGACCAATCAAAATTTGGAGAACTGGTTAGCTTTGGCAGACAAGTTCGGCCTTCGTGGTAAATACAAGGCTTGGGTTTACCAACATGGGATTCTGCTCTGGCACCTCCTGGTCCATGACGTTTCCATCTCTACAGCAGAAGGCTTTGAGATGAGAGTTAGCAGGTTATTGCAAAGGTGGCTGGGGCTACCTTAGTGCCTGAGCAGCATTGCTCTGAATGGGCAAAACAACAAGTTGAAGCTTCCCATGAGCAGTCTGAGCAAAGAGTTCATGTTTACACATTCCAGAGAGGGGCTGCAGTATTGGGAGTCCAGAGACCCAAATGTCTCTCAGGGTGTTATTAAGGTCAGAAATGGCCAGAAGTGGAGGAGAGCTAAGGTTGTGGATGTTGTGAGGAAAAGTTCCACAAGGGAGAGCTGGCCTAGGTTACAGCAGAAGACCTCACTAAGATAAGGCACAGGAGACAGGAAGGGAAGGGACAGGAGATTCCTGATCCTAGAGAAGGTGACAGCAGGAGTTTAGGAGAAATAAGCAAGGCAGATGGTGGGAATGCCGCAGCAAGGAGTCTAGACGAGATGGGAGCATGCGGAAGAGCTTAAGCTCTCATGGACTGAGCTGTGGAAAGCTAAACCTCACAGAATTAAATTCTTGTTGAGACATGCTACCAAATCCTTCCAATTTCTTCACTTGGTGGAGTCAACAGTATGCCCTCTGTGCCAGAAGAAAGGAAATCTTGAGCACATGCCCAGCAGCTGTGAGTGATGGGCGCTACATTTGACATCATGACTAGATCCTTAAGGCAATGGTGGATTCCATCTGCAATGGCATAAGCCATTTTAAAAGCCCTCGCCCAGTGAAGAAAACCATCATGTTTATTATAGCTGGGAAAAAGCTACAAGATCTGCCAGGAATACCTCCTCTGGCCTGCTGGTTATGGCTTATGACTGGGAGTTGAATGTGGACTTAGGAAAGCAGTTAAAATTTCCTGAAGTGATTGCAAAAACATTGTTGAGGCCAGACATTGTACTCACCTCAGGAGGTGAGAGGCAGGTCATTCTCTTGCAGCTCACTGTTCCTTGGTAGATCAAATTAAGGAAGCAAATAAGAGAAAGAGGGAAAAGTTTGTGGAGCTGGAGGAGTGCCAGGGCAATGGATTGTGGGCAAGGTGTGAACCTATCTGGGATGTAGAGGGTTTGTGGGACAGTCCCTCTGCCGGGTTTATAGGATGTTGGGCATCAGAAGAGCCAGGCAGCGAAGGACCATCAAGTTGGCCACTGATGCAGCAGAAATAGCATGAAGGTGGCTGTGGATCAGGAGAGGAGAGGCGTGGACAGGGTAGCACTGCCTGGACATAAGCTGGGGCTTGATCAACCCCGGTGGTTGACAAATGAGTGAGTAGGTCTGATTGTTGAAAGACCCGAAACCTCTATGATCACAGGATACCTCACTGATGATGAGTCCAGGAGTACCATAAGATGGTGTATGTTGAAAGAAAGATTAATTTTCAATAACTACTAAATACTGATTAACATTCTTATTTTTCTTTTAAAAATATAATAATCAAGTAAACTTATATTACATGTATACAGCAAAACCTCTTTAGTAAAAAAAATATTTATTACAATAAAAAAAACAAAAAAACATAATCAGTCTGGCAGTACAGGGAATTGATACTTTGACTGTCTAATCATAAGCGAACATTTATATCAGGTGGAAGATGCATAGACAGTGGAGTAGATGATGGCAGAATATGAGGGTGAAGGGGATCAGTGGAAACTTTTGGGAAACTGCATCCAAACCTGGAACTGTGACCTCTCCTGCAGAGCTGTATGCATATATGCATAAAACCAGGACAATTTTAAAATAATCAAGAACTCTGCTAAGTTAGGTTTACATGAAAAGCCAGGGAAATGTTTATTTTTTATGTACAAGGAAAAGTGAAAGTGTTCTCTTGATCATCAGTACTCCATTAAAATATTTGTCTTGGAGAATTTTGGTGAAACAGTTTACAATTAATGTCTACATTAACTTAAAATGAAAAAAGATTCCAGTGAAAAATATTACATTTTAGATTCTGGTTCTTGTATTTATTCACCACATACCTTCCAAACACATTATATTCAATTGCAGCTGCCACAAACAGAGAACAGGTAGCGGGAAATTCCAGAATGCTAGGCCAAAATCAGCCGGTGATTAGTAGGGAAGTCTCAGTCCAACTGCCCGATTGGTTTAGCTTATTTTAGCAGCCAGACAAGCCGGTAGGTGGAGCTTGAGTTTGAGTTCTACTTTCTTGCTTAAAAACATCTTTAAACTAGTTTTTGTGACAAGTTAATTGTACACTCGCCTCTGCCTTTACTGCTGCTGCTGGCCCAATACCTTGCTGCACACAGCCCCACCACTTTAACAATCCCAGGAAAATCTAGAAAGACCTAGTCCAGACCAGGACCTCTTACCCATGAAAAAAAGGCCCTGGGAAAGTGAAGTTAAATTTGTATTGAGACGCGTCCAGGACTTTCCACAAGCAATGGAAAAGGGGCTATTGTTCTAGAAGTCTTCTGGTTATTCTAATGCAACCTTACCATCATATTTTATGCTGCAATACATTTTCTTTGAGAGAAGAGGATTTCGCCTGGCAACCATTCTAAAAAAGCCACACTTCTTCAGATTTTTTTGTTAATGAACTTTATAACTGAAACCTGAAACGTCTGAAATGTAGCTCTTTGATTTTTCTTTGAGCAGTGCAGGGGAACATCCCCCAATATGGGGGGAAATTTGCCACATGTGGATTCATTGTTAACTGTTTTAAATGTTTTTCTTCATTTTGAGTAATCTCCACACTGTAGATTGATGGACTTGAAATAGTTTGGAAATGACCTTATAGACATAACTAATTTATTATCAGCAATGGGTGCATCTCCATTGTTGTGTTTGATTCCTTTCCTCCCTGCATTAATACACACCTGTTTGCTACAAAGCAGCAAACTGCTAATAGTCCTGCTTCCACAGAGCTGGTCACACTGTTTATCAGATGCATTACTTAGCAGCACCTGCTTGCTATTTTTTCTCTTAACTCTAGTGAAAGCAGCAGGGACATGTTCTGTGGTTTTGTGCACTTGAGGTTGGTTTTAAATAATCTTAGAGGCAAAGACCAGATGATATTTTGCAGAAAGTGCTTCGTAATATATACAGTTTTGTGTATTTAAATAAATCTGTGAACAGCATAGTGCAGTTAACAGTTTAATGATGCATCATACAGTTACTGTTCACACCAAGCTGATTCTCAGTTAGCTATCACAGAGCCACAACTCACATTCCTCCCTCAAACTAAGAGCAATGCAGCATACTGTTGACAGTGGTGATGCTTGGCTCTTTTCTTTTTCTGTTCTTTCTCTTGTGGCAATGTGCAGATCTTCTGCATTGCCAACAAAAACAAAATAAATGCAGACTGTTCGTGTAAACTTGCTACCAGCTGACTGTTTGACTTCTGTGAACCAAAAATAACCAGGGGAGCATCTGTTATTATTGTGTGTGGTGGTACAACTAAACGAATGAAAAATGACTTGAGGTGGATGTCAATGCACAATTATTATCAGAATAAGGAAACAAGAAAGAGACATTTTTTACTGCTTTATTTGTAGTTTGATAATTTTTTGTCCTGTGATATTGGATTTGACTCTGAATTTCCTTGTTTTGAGCTTTTTAGACAATCTAAATTTTTAAAATTAAAAACAACCAAGTAATACACAAAGGACGATTAAGCCATGTTTTTGTTGGGTATAGAAGAAATGATTGTTCAACAACATCAGGGAAAAAATAGAATGAACAATTTCTGACCAAAATAATCAACAAACTAGATTTCCACCTGTTCATTTTGCAGTTCTTTGGGGAAACATTGAGAGAGGGAGCTCCATGTGCTGTGTTTCAGTGTCTGCTTTTCTGCCGTTTGAATAAAATAAAGAAGTTAAACAAACTACAACTGTTGCCTGCCTTTCCATGCAACCTGAGAGACTGGAGGGAGAAGCTACCAAGAAAAACCAAGGGTTACAGTTTGTTAGTTCTGAAAATTTGCAAAGAAAAAAACTATCAAATTAAACATTTTCTTCTGCTTTTCTTATTGGTTTCTTTTAAAGTATGATTAACTCTTTTTAAAAAAGTGCACATAAAGCACATCAAGAATATCCATACAAAGATTTAAGAGCTTGAAATGCTGTATTGGTGTCTGTCTGCTTTTGGCTCTTTGTATTACCTTCTTCTTTACAAATACAAAAATAACTAAGAAACCTTCAGATAACATGAGAATCAGCCATTTGGTTAGTGATGGATTAGTGATAATGTAAAAAAAGGAACGTCACTCTGTTTCCTTTCTTCCTCATCTTCGATGCAAGATTTTGTGAGATTATACATGTAATGTGTGTTTTATATTCTGCGTAGTTGATCATTCTAATGGTGTAATCTTAATACATAACATTAATGTTGTAACCTGCGTGAACATTAAGAAAGGAGTAAACACAGGAATAAATCATGAACCTAATCCACTAAGAATAAGCTGACATAACTGAAGAACACAAGCAGCAAAGTGCAGAGAAACCAGCAAAGAACTAAAATTCAAAACCTACCACGATCGTGACAACAGTAAAAAAAAAAAAAAAATCAAGGATCTTTTTTAGGAAGTGTTAAGTAGGACTTTGACGATATCAAAATTCGATCCTAAAATTTTAGTTGTATTTGAATATAGATGACCTGTCCAGGGTGTACCTCGCCTCTCGTTCATAGACTGCTGGAGATAGGCACCAGCTTCCCCGTGACCCACTATGGAATAAGCGGTAGAAATTGACTGACTGAATATAGATGATCCACAGGGTTATCTCAAGAAATTGGAATATTATTGAAAAAATCATGTATTGCAGTTACTTGATTCACCAGGTGCACATTTACACTACCGGTCAAAAGTTTTAGAATGCCTTTTTCTCTTAATGGGTCTCTTTATTTTCTTGACTATTTAAATTGTAGATTCTCACCAGAGACAACAAAACTGTGAATGAAGAAACATGGAATTTTGTAGGAAACAAAAAAGGGGAAATAACTTTTACAAAATAGCCACCCTTTGCTTTGATTACTGCTTTGATCTCTTGGCCTTCTCTCCATGAGCTTCATGAGGTGGTCACCTGAGTGGCTCTTCAAAAAGTCTTGAAAGAACATCCCAGAGGTTCATTGAGAGACGGTCAAAGGTTAATATTTCAGTCATCACAGCAGAGGGCAGCTACTTTAATGATTCTAAAATATAACATATTTAAAGTTGTTTTCCAATTTTTGGTTTGCTACATAAAGGCATATGTTTCATTCACTGTTTTGATGCCTTCAGTGAGAATCTACGTTTAATGTAAATAGTCATAAACATAAAGAAAACCATAAAATAAGAAAGTGGTTCTAAAACTTTTGACCGTCAGTGTATGTAGATTAATTATTCCAAGAGGACCAGGGAGAGACTCAGGGTACCTAACCCCCTACCCTTCTCTGCTGCCATGTCCCCACGTGCTGGTCAAGCCTGCATTCCAGTCATGCTGGCAGTCAGGCGCCTGTACAAGACCCTAGCACAGAACCAGCCAGCACAGAGGAGGAGGAGAAACACCTCGGAGCCATGAACCCGCTGGGCAGAATCAGCACAGTGGTCTGGACTCAGAAGGAAAAGCAAAGAAAGGGCACTGTACCATCTCACTGGGTCGAACAGCCCCAGGCAGGTTAAGAATGCCAGACCTGTTACAGATATTGTTAAAGCAGAGCTCTCAAGTGTCATGCGCTGAGTATCAGACAAACCAATTTCAGTGTGCTCACATGCACACACAGTATTTTTCATACACAACATTATTAGGCTTTGAGTGGAGGAAGTGCGTTTTAATCTTTCATACAGCCACAGGGCAAATTACTGCCTAGATAAAATCTGTGTTCCTTCCCCTTGAAATCTCAATGGTCATCCTAGTGGCCATCATGCAGGCACATGCATTGTAAACACACAACCAGGAAGTATGACAATAGCAAACAGCGCTCTGGAGTTGGCTTTATAGATTATAGTTCTGGATAGATTCTGTTTGATCTATGATGAAAAGAGTCCTGCAAAGTGAAATTCTGATGACAAAAAAATGTTTAATAAACATATGCATGGTGTTGTGCTCTATGTTACAGTATTCCCTAGATTTAATTTATCTGTATAATTTAACGTTTACTATTTTGCAGTGCATCATAGTACATTGAAATGTAAAAGCTGTGAGAAATTCTTGCTAATATTGTGCCGTAGCATCCGGATATATGTGCCTTTTTCTACTTGAAGCACCTGCCCCCTCAGTGCTCTCTGCACAGTGCTGCCATCATGGATATCATTAGTAGCTCATCATGTGCATCAACACAGTAACATAAGATGATTTTATTATTAAATGGTTTATTTGGTCTTATGGATCTACCCTCGAGTAGTAAATCCTCTTAGTGGACTGTCTTGTAATAGAGGAGAATATTTAAACAACATTTAAATACAAACATATCAAGCAAGTCTATTTTAAAATATTACTTTGCCATCATCTGACACCTTATGTGATGTGGAGTGAGATTTTTCCAGGACCAAAGTGCTGACAAGAGCGTGGAAGAAGCATGTTGAGTAGAGTAATGCTTTTAATAATGTAAACAGGAAACGTACAGATTGTAGAGCATGGAGCACAGGCATGGCTTGGGGGAGAAAACAGGGTAGTAGGGGTAAGGTAATGGAGCAGGTAGTAGCCAGGAGGAATCAGCAGAGAGCGATAAAAACCAGAGTATAAATACTGGCGTAGGATTGAGAATGGACCAACAAACAGTGCAGTTAACCGGGAGAAATTAAAGCATCTGGTGAGGGAGACAATGCAAGACAACTGAAGGAGGGAGGCTAACTAGCACAGATGATGAGGTAGTCCAGGGGAAGAACAAAACCTCTAAGTGAACAGAAATAAGTAACCAATGGAACTAACTAAAGAACATAAACAGGGAGGAGCCAGATCTAAAAGGACATACAAACTAAAACATCTAACACAGGAATCCAAGAAAGTAATCTAAACACAATAATGAATGAATCTCGTGAGCAATATCTGGAGCACAATAATTCATTATTTTTAAAGTCAAAACCTATATAATTTATAGATATTATCAGGTTTAAAACTGGTCAAATAATGTACAGAGCAAGAAATAATCCATTACCAGAAAATATAGATAAAAAAAAACAAGATAGTCAGAGACTGGATCCCTTTACCACTCAACATAGGGTCACTGATACCGTAGGAAAAAAAAGTCCGGGATCTGGACTGTGATCCAGATGACCACCAAACTTTTGTTTAACATACTTACAGACAGACAGACAGACAGACAGACAGACAGACAGACAGACAGACAGACAGACAGACAGACAGACAGAAAGGACAGGACAGGATAAGACAAGACTAAAACCATAACCTTGGTGGAGGTAAACATTCTGTAAAGGAAAGTGGGGTTAGGAGATGAGGGAGAGCTAAATTTTTGAAAACATAAAGCACAAATTACAATACGGATACAGTGCATAGCGGTCTGTGGAGGAAATTTGTGGAACAGTATGAATGAGGACATGAAATGCTGCATGAATAAAGATCAGTTAAAGAAGTAAATACAAATTTTACTACTGCAATAGCACATGGCTGTTTTAACTCAACAGTGGGAATATGGGTGGCATAATGTTGGGTAATTTGGCAGCTGTACTGTCCATTAAACATGACTGGATGCATAGATTGGGTACTTTATATAGTGGGAATTATAATCAATGAAAAAAGGTGTAGTGCAAGGTATAGGCATAGTGTTTGGTGGTTTTGGTTGAAGATCGATGTAGTAGTATGGAGATCTTACAGGAGACTATAGATATAGGTATAGATGCTGTAGAGTGTATAACATTTATACAGTTGTATAAATACATTTGTGGAAGGTTTAGACACTGGAAAATTACACGGAGTATTCTATGAGTTTCTATGAGTAATTCTATGAGTAAATATTTAGAATGCATTTAGATATTCTAAACTGAAATGCATAATGTATACATATTCAGTAAATTACAATAAGTGCTTCATAGAGGCTTGTTTGTCAGATTCAAAGTTTGTCAGATTTGAAAGTAACCTTGTCACATATATTAAACATACTTTTCAGCCCGCGTATTTCTGTATTTAAAAGGTTTCTTTATTGGTCTGATGTGATATTCTAATCCTAAATGTTGTTTACTTTAGCTATACGAGTAAAATCACCATAATGAGCAGAAATAAAGGCTTAAAAACATTGTTCTGTGCGGAATTATTCTATATAATGTGTATTACTTAGTGAATTGAGTTACTGAAGTAAATACAATAATAATAAGGCTTGACCCCTGACCCAATGCCTGAACTGTAGATATTTAAATAAATAATTTCTGTGTAAGCCATGAAATTCAGATTGCCTGAAACTGGCAAAAAATCTATTAGTATAGAGGCCACCAACTCATGCCTTTCCTCTCCCAGGTTTATAGTGTACAATCTGCTAAAGCTGCAGGGATGTTGGGGTTATCTTTTAGTAATGTGTGAACTAACAACTGGATGTCTAAGCCCAGAACAGAATGTAACTGTTGCCATGCATCCTGAGTAGCTAAAATAAAAGGGTTCTAAGTGAGTGTAGAAAGTTTCTTTCTTGAGCCCAGAAAGAGAATAACTACTAATGATATGGACTTTAGTTCTTGTTGCTCTATTGAGACCCATCCCACATCACTATCTTTTGAATAGATCCACATTCACAGTACATAAAAATGTGAAGCTGAATAATAATGTGTCTGAAGCTTGGAAGATTTAGTCCCCTTTTAGAATAGGAAGCCTGTAAAGTAAGAAGTTTAACCTTTGGCCTTTTTATTCCCATAAGAATAACAATAGATTTCAGATAGACAATTCATAATCTCAACTACAAGCCCCTTAAAATTAATTAACGAGAAATGAACCATTGCTGGTGGGTATCACACTGTTCTACTTTAGAAATTTCCATGATAAGCAGACACCACTACACACATATTTACATGGCTGGTGTCTGATAGTGGTGAGGAAAATGTTTCTCCTGAATTCATCATTTATCTTCATGATACATACTTTGAACGTATCTACTGAAAAGCACATCTTGGAGGGACCCCAACACAGCCCTTTAAAATATAGGCAATGTGGCACAGACAGACCAAAACAGGAAGTGGGAATAGACACGACTCAATAAACATGCTCAGGATCATTAAAAGTTCATGCATTTCCCACCCAAAAAGTAATTCAAATTACAATTAAACATCCTAAAAATAAATATCAACTTCATCTGCCTCTAATTTAAAATAAACCCCAAACAAATTCTGAATAGATCATTTAGATATGTATGTAAACACACAAAATCTTATGTGGGAAAACAAGTGGTTGGCTACTAAAACATTTTAGAATGGCCTTGGTAAAGGTAATGTCATACCTGCTTGTGTTTTGAGTTCTTGAGTTTGTGTTTTGTTATATTACCTGGTCTATTCCTTTGTTTTCTGTCTCCCTGCACCCCAAGCCCACAACTGTTCTGTGTCTTCCCCTGATTGTCTGCTCACGTTTCATTGGTTCCCCCTGCTGTCCAGTTTTGTATTTAAGCCCGTTTGTTTCCGTCGTTCCCCACATGGTTCCTTATGTGTTGTTTGTGTGCTCGCCTACTACCCTGTTTGTGTCCAGCCATGAGCAATAAAGTGTTGTCTTACCTGCAAACTTCGAGCTTCAGGAGTTCTTCCCCGCATATTGGTCCAACAGAAACCCACATTATGACAGGTAATGCTTTGATAAACTGAAACACAGCCCCTCCTTTATGAAATTTATAATATATGTCAGCTTATTGGTGTTTTTTAGAGGTAATAAGATCGGTAATGGGCTGTTCTGACTGCCATAAAAAAGCCAGATGTGGGTCGTACTGTATATGAGCAAAAAAGTAGGATTTGGGTCGCATTTGCCTGTAGTGCTAGCTAAGAGTTCTCACCAAACATAAAACTGGAACCTAAAATAGTCTCATCTGCCTTCAGATGCATCAAAACAGTAAGAAATACCCAAGCAATGTCCCCGCCACCTTTTCTAGACTTTCCCCTCTGACAAAGATAGTAGAGAGATTCTTTCAGAATCTGTACTTTTCACTGTACAAAAACAAAAGAAAAAGGAGAAAGGGAGCCTAAACTAGCTATGCTACACCCAATGCCAAGCTAGCAAACTTCAAACACACCAAACAAATGTGCAAAACATAAAAGGTTCGAGGACAGAAGTGCAGCAGCAGAAAACAAGTGTTTCTAACATGCTTGCATTTCTTGATCCTGTCTCAGAAACAGCATTTGGTGTCGCTGATCTGGAACAAAGATGCTGCTGCTTACCGGTGTGTTTGGGGTTGTTGTCTTGTCTAAATGCCCATTTAAAGGATATGTGATGAACAAGCCAGACATCAAAATGTTACAAATTTCCGCATGCCATAATGCCTGAGTCATTGTGCTTCACAGTTTTCCCAGTGTGCTGTGGCTGGAATTCCATGTTTAAATTCCAGCCATAGCTTTTAACAAACTGTTTTTAACCAAATAGAACAGTTTATCAACTGCTGCCCAATTTCTTCTTACGCCAGTCTTGGGTTGGTTTTACAATGGTGTCTTCTACATTTTACAGTACTTACAGTTAACTGAAGACCTTTGGTCACCCTGGAACATTGGCTAAGCCATAGTAGCTTTTCTAAGCTTCAAGTTTGGACCAACAGTCAGGTGACTGCCATGATTTGTAGAGTTGGGTTTTGGGTCTTGCCTATGATCATTATTGTATATGTTCTCCAGGTGGTGCTTTATTAGTTAATTCTTTTAGATTTAGTTTCTTACTTGTCTTGTATTCTGTTCACGGTGTAGTTTTAGTTCTGTCATACCTGTAAGATATTCCCTTTGGTTAGAATGTGTCCTTGTATTTCTGTTTAGTTCCAGTCATATTTTAGGTCCCACTCTCAGCCTTTGCCACCATAATTACCTTCATTCAGTCCATCTGCATCATGCCAATAAGTCTCCCTGTCTCACCTACCTGTGGTACTATATATACTCTTGAATTCTGTTTGTTCCTCTCTGGGTCATACTGCTTTGTTCACGCCAAGTCTACATATATCCATGCCATCTCATGATCATTCAATTCAATTCAAAATTACTTTATTAATCCCAAAGGGAAATTAAATGTTGTTGTAGCTCATTATGAAGGTTTCTTCAAAGAGCGTTGTAGATGCTGATGGCTGTGGGCAGGAAGGATCTCCTGTAGCGCTCCGTCTTACAGCACATCTGAAGAAGCCTCTGACTGAAGACACTCTGTTGTTGTAGGACAGTCTCATGAAGAGGATGCTCAGGGTTCTCCATAATGTTCTTCATTTTATGAAGAATCCTTCTTTGCACAATGATCTCCAGAGGTTCCAGAGGAGTCCACAGAACAGAACCAGCCTTTTTTATCAGCTTGTTGAGCTGTTTTAAGTCCCTGGCTCTGATGCTACTTCCCCAGCAGATGATGACAGAAGAGATCACACTTTCCACAACAGACTTATAGAAGATATGCAGCATCTTGCTGCAAACACCAAAGGTCCTAAACGTCCTCAAGAAGTACAGTCTGCTCTGTCCCTTCTTGTAGATGGCTTCACAGGTGCATCTCCACTCTAGTCTGCTGTCCAGGTGAACACCGAGGTATTTATACTCCTCCACCACCTCCACTTCTTCTCCAATGATGGAAATAGTTTTTGACTTATTCCTGTTTGACTTTTAAGAAAAACAGGAATAAGTCAAAAACTATTTATTTAATGATTCAAGGTGATTTCCTAATGTTTTAACTGTAAGTTTTTCTTGTCGTTTCTAAAAAAAAAACTGTCTATATTAATAATATTTTAATCAAGTAAGTAGATTTTGTTCAATCAACATCAATTCAGTAGATTAAATAAAATAACTGTCACATTTGTTGACTGTCCTAAATGTTTAATAAAAGCTCATTATTTCTCTGGGAATTATGTCTCTCTAATTTTAATCATAATATATTGAGATCATACTTTTTCACTATTATTCCTGTATTATTTATTTATTTTGAAGAAACATCAACATGTCTGTAAGTGTTAGCCTTTGGATCTTGAGCAGAACAAATGAATGCATTGGTAAATTAAAGGTTGTTCGTCTTGGCAGAGATTTTTGCAATGTACTGAAGAATATTTGTACTACAAACTTTGTTATCAGGAAATTCATAATAAAGTATCAGAAATTGAGTTTCCTAATACTGATTAGTTGATTTAGGTTTAAAGTAATTTTTTCAATATCACAACATGTCTTTTTCTGAAAAGAAGTAATCTTAACGTTGTCGAGTGACCAAGTCAATCCCAAGTCAAATGTGAAGATTAGGGTGATGGCAAGAAGGCCTTCCAACCTCAGACAAAATAGTAACATGCAAAAAGCCGGTCAACAGTTATAAGAAAGGTTTAGTCCCTGTAATGCCTATTATCCACTGATAATTAAGAAGAGAATAATTTTTTTTTATAAAATGTGGGGTGTGGCAGTGGTGCAGGTATTAAACACACAACCTATTTTTGGGTCCTCAACACAGGCCTTCACGCGTTCAAGTCCTAACCCACTGACTTTTGCCCCTCTCTCCACCTGTCTCTTTCCTGTCAGCTCAGTGTCAAAAAATAAGAAAATAGAGGCCACAAGAAAACATAAAAAATGTACATAAAAGCAGATTTCTTTTAAATTAATATTCTAAATTTGCCAATAATTATGAGCTTAACAATGTACCAACAGTTGAAGCAGATGGGTTTTTCTGCAGGCCTTTATTTATGGTAATATTTAAACATCAGTATGCTTAGTGTGC
Organism: Characodon lateralis; assembly: GCA_036250325.1. Lineage (NCBI taxonomy): Eukaryota > Metazoa > Chordata > Actinopteri > Cyprinodontiformes > Goodeidae > Characodon > Characodon lateralis. Next base: position 39,077 of record JAHUTJ010057583.1, read on the forward strand.
CAATTCCATTTATCTTTATTTGCCAACATGTTTATTTTCTCTCCCATGAATAGTTGTTGAATGTTTAAGTCACTAATGCATTCTGGGTCGTCTTTACTTTAAGCCTATATGCCATTTTGAGACATGCAAAAGTGATGGTGTCATGTCTGGACCTGCATAAGACAGTCACAGAGATATGTCAGTTTAGACTAAAATGACAGAAATGGCCTCAGACAGGCAGATCATCCAAAGCCTTGAGCCAAGCTGCTACTGTGGTTAATAATAGCCATTATAATGGCAGCTGAGTTTTAAAAAATGGCTACAGGTGCCTCTGGCCGCAAATCTATTCTGTCTTTGGCCAATATAAAAACATCTGCAGCCATTAGAGCACCAGACTGCACATCGAAGAAGACTAATTCACTTACCAAACAGACTAAGAGCAGATCGAGCACAGCACTGTATAAAATCTGATTTGACAGTAATGTAGACACAAAAAAGGAAACAAGACAGTGCTTTCTAGTAAATAGCATTAGTGTCTATGTTTAGGATCAAATATCAGCATGCTGAGACTTAAGAAAAAATATTTCTGAGGAAGCAGAGATAATATTCATTTTGAGATGCAGGTCGTGCTTTAAGACGTACCACTTTGCTATCCTTCTGTATGCATTTATTAGTTTCTTTTAAGCATTTTTTGATAAGAAAACAATTTTCCTTTTCTCTGAGTGTGAAAACAAATACTATGGCAAAGCAAACAACAATAGTTTAAATTTATGGCTGTCTACGTTTTGGTGATCCCAAAAGCCTGAATAAAAAACTTCAGCATTAAGTCAAAAACAAATTAAACACTGTGCCAAACAGCTTTCAAAGTAAGGTTAAGGAATGAGGAAAAAAAAAAAAAGAGTACAGTGCCTTACAAAAATACTCATACTCCTTCATACATTTTTTCATTTCACATAATTGTTAAGTTGGAGGACAATGATACATGGTTTTCCTCTGAGTCAATGCTTTGTAGAACCGCCTTTTGCTGAAATTACAGCTGAAAGTCTTTTAAGATACGTCCACCAGTTTTACACATATACAAACTGGTGTTTATGACTATTTCAGTGAATTTAGAGCTTGTGTAAACATCAGTTTTTAAATCTTGCTATAAATTTATTCTTAGAAATTAGGTTTTCGCCCTTTCGACCATTATAACAGATAAAAACAATTTAATATAAACCACTGCATTGTAGCTCTGGCTGTATGTTTAGGGTTGACGTCCTGTTGGAAAGTGGATCTCTACCCAGTTCAAAGTCTTTTGCGGCCTTTAACAGGTGTTCTGCCAACCTCCCATCATTTCAGAGGAAAGTTCTTGCACAATGTCAAAGAAGGGTTCAGGGTAATGGTGAGTGGTTTTCTTCTTCTTCACTTCTCACTTCTTCCATAAGGGCAGGATTTGTGGAGTATACAACTAATAGCTGTCCAGTCCTCTAGCTACTACAGGCCTCTTGGCTGCTTCTCTGATTAATGTAATGGATTTTATTTAGGGATATAAGAGTAAATGGCTTAAATACAAATTCACTCTATTTTTGCACCTTACTATTAAAAAAAAAGGAAACTAAGTATCATTTTCCTTTTACAAAACATTTATGCAACACCCTGTGTTGTTTTGTCAAACAAAATCCCAATAAAATATAGTTTTTAATTGTAATGTGGTGTACAATGTATTCCTGTAAATTCTGTCTGTTGTTTGTGTAATTTTTGTAGTACAATTTGATGCTGAGGTGTCTTCTTTAAAAATAAGCTTGACATTTGGAAAAGCCTCAAAAAATTCAGGGGTCAGGGACATCCCAACATGATTCTAGGCTAACATGTCCATAAAACAGGTGGTCAAAAAATGATAGAACTGAGCTTTCTGCAATATATTTGTATTCCACTGTTCACCAAGGGGATTAGTGGGAAACTGCACCAATAAGATAAAAGAACGAAACCTGAAAGGAGCAGAGTGGATCAGTTGAACAGGACTAAGAATAAGGCGAAAAACTATCCAACAGAGTGCATCAATATTTTAGTGATTTAAAAGAATAATGACAACACCTCCATCGACCACTGATGGAGCAGACAGAGCACGTGTAAATCTACAGTGACCTACCTGCACCCTGGCAGAATGAGCTGTAATTAAACCTGCGTAAGTGTGCACAGAGCAACACACACGTGAACTTTAACCCTCTCACATTCAGTATGAGACTGTTTCTCAGCAGAAAGTGGAAAAGAAGAACAGAGTGCAAAATGTGCAACAAGATGACTGAAGCAAATGAAAGCAGGGAGAGACGAAAGAGTATGTGATAAGAGCAACAGAAAAGAGGCCAGGATAAGATGGATATTAGGTCAAGAGTGGAGATAATAATAGAAAGCAGTCATAGATGTAAGGGCGCTTCAGTCTGCTGAAGCGCCCTTACATACAGGGCTTTAAAAAAGTATTCATACCCTTGACCTTTTCAACATTTTACAACAGCTTAACCACAAATGTTAATTATTTTTTTAAGGAATATGTTCGAATACCCCTTAGGCCATCATGGTGAAATAGAAGGAACTCTGGAGGAGCTGCAGAGATCCACAGCTCATTTTAAAAATTATGTTGGCAGGGCAACTATTAGTTGTACCCTCTGCCAAGCTGGCATTCAAAGAATCGTTGGGACCCCAGCCATGGGTTACAACATTAAAGGCCAGTAACAACTTTTCTGGAACTTTCAAAATAAATTGCATTAAGCTACTTCCAGCTCAGCCAGCAACAGGAGTAACAGCGGACTTTCCGTGATGTCACTGTTTGAATAAAAACCCTGTGTTCTGTTATGAAAATTTTAGTGCCTTGCTTGATTTGCTTCTTGATACTCTACAGGAACTGGCAAAAGTATTAGAACCCCTCTGTGTTGTTCCATTCTTCTTTGTTTAGTCTTAGAGTAATGGTTTCTCAGCCTTCTTCTTACAGCTGTGTGAGATAATATGTATGCCACACTGTTAAGATTATGTCTAGGACAACAGGTCTCAGAGTGACCTTGAAAACTGTTGTAGCTTATAGGAGAACTTTTGCTTTGTCTGGTTAGAATGATTTGGCAGCATTACTGAGCGCATCTCCAATGCTGTAAAATCCTTCTCTCTTGCAAGATTCTAATAAAGCTTATTGTAACCCGGGTGTAAATTTTAACTTCCATTTCCTCATTTTCCTCATTTTCTATTCTTTAGGCCCTTTATCTCTCAAATCTCGCGATAGTTTTAATATAATGTCAGCAATTCTCGCGAGACTACTACACTGCCAATCGCTGTTGATTATCAGGGTCACATGTACCACCGCAGCCTATTTGCTAGGTATATTAGCTGGAGCGGGGAAGTATGAAAGCTTAGGACGTGTTGGGAGGAGCAGAGCTGTATGAGCCAACTACTGTGAGCCGAGAGGAGATGAGATGAGATGAGATGAGATGAGAGGAGATGAGATGAGAAAAACCCGGTTGTGTGAGATATAAACTGAGGAATTGGTGAGTGTTTCTGTGTGTGACTTAGCGTTAGCTCATTGATGTCACTGTTTGTTGATGTAGCTGCTAAACTACTGACTATGTAAATTCAGACGCCCCTACTAGTTTGAATAACCCATTTGGTGGACAATAAAGTCCTTTAAATAATTATTGAGCACTTGTTTAGTTTTTGTTTTTTTTTTTACATTTCATGTCAACTAATTTATATGGTGCATATTTATTGGATTTTTCTTCATGAATGTAATTTATATGAAACTTTATATTTATTGAATATGCATATTGACTGAAAATGATTGAAATTATCTATAGTGCAAAGAGTGCCATTTATTGAATTTGTGTGTACACTGGAATATTTTGATTTTCTATATATAATATATATATTGGAAAAATTGTCTTATTTTATTATTTAGGCCAGATTTTGATGGCGAGCTGAAGATCCAGGCCTAGAGCCTAAGAACAATTGCACTTTTGGTGCATGAAGACTTCTGATTACCCTGCCAGGCTGGTAGGAGGCTCCTTGCAGCCAGCGAACAATTTGCCCCCACTCTGATCTGACTTATGTAAGTCCATGACCTGCATGCCACCAAGCCCTCTATAATGAACTTGTGTGGGACCTCTAACCAACCCCAGCTTGGGGTGGATGAACTGAAGAGTGTGTGTCTATCAATTAAGGAACTGTGGGATTGATTGATTCATTTTGTTTTTCTTTTGGGCATTTTATATGGCCATTCGGATGTTTCATTGATGTTGTAAATATGTATATAATTTTTCTCACTTTAAATACAAGGCACTTGCAACTGCAAACTTCTAGTTTGTCTGCTCATTCATAAGTCGTATCTATCTTTTGAGAAAAACTAGCCCATTGACCTTATTGGTCACCATCCATTTACATTGATTTAAAATATAGTATACTGTTATCTTTACAGATATGCTACATTATTCTGAGTGACAATCATCATCAGTCTCTGTAATGCTGAATATTATTCTGTAATGCAGAATATTGCATTGTATATTGTACATTGTAAATTGTAAATTTATATATTCTGTAATGCAAAAACAGAACAAAAGAGCAAAGTGTACCGGAGTCAAATTCCTTGTTTGTATGCACGAACTTGGCAATAAAGCTGATTCTGATTCTGGATGCGAATTTTTCTACACCAATTCCAACAAACAGATCTCTTTCCATGCGGATCCACACGGGAACCGGACAGGAGAGGCATGCGCATGTCTCTTTGCTGGCAAGCAGACAAAACTCTTTAAACTGGATCCAAGAGTGTCATACAATCACGCGATCATATGCACAAATTTAAGTGGGAATGAATTGCTGTTTGTGTATCCAGTATTCATTTACGAACATGGGGTAATTAAGGTGCGAGCATGGCTTAACCTTTCTTTCTGAGGTCTACAGAAGCAAAGTGAGTTCCAGAGAGTTCCCAGGAGAGACCCTGTCTCTACAACACCAAGTGGAGCAGTTTTCCTGGCCTGAAGGAAGGACAACGGGACCACGGCACCGTGGCCACAGCAGTAACGTGCAGTTATTATTCACATTATTATTCATTATCAACATGGTTTAATTCAGCAAATAATTCTTTAAAATGTTATTTTCTTAAAATAATGTTTTATCTGATCTTGCATTGTGAATGGTTTCTTGAAGGTATACCAATTATTGCCCAAGTTAGTTCCAAGACTAACTTAAATTCATTTCCAGATTCTTCAAGATAATCCTTGGTTCTCAAACATGAATAACATTGCATGGTAATATTGCATCACTCTTGGTTACGGTTTTCAACCAGCTTTGATTCACTTGTTTATATTGGACATAGCTCATTAGTCTTCCTTATTCTTTCATTGTGCTTGGTAGATTAGTTGGGTTGTTTTAGCATAGTGAAGAGTTTTTTTGATACATGTTTGACTTGAGTTGACAGATTTTTGTTAATACATTCTTGTATTTTTAGAAATTGTGTGAATTCATTCTGTGTGTGTGTGCAGAGTTTTGCTCTTCAATAATGCCAGAGCTTGGCTCATCCCTTTCAGTTTTGTCCTAATACCACCACCTTATTAGAATAGTATTCACAGGACAACTCTTAACAGACCGAAATATTATTTAATAAAATATAAAAGTATTAATATTAAATATTAGAAAAATATATTAATATTCAAAATCACAACAGAATAATGGCAATAAGAAAATCATTATCGAAAAAAGTCATTTGCAGTTTATGGAGGCAACACAGCTAACATTTGGAAGAATGTGCTGTGATCAAATGAGAGAAAAAAAGAACTTTTTGGCTTACAGCTATCCAAAGCACAAAAAACAAGAATGCACATCACGTTAAACACACCTTCCTCATCATAAAACAGAATGGTGGGATAATAATGCTTTGGGGATACTTGTTTCAGCAGGGGCGGGGATGTTGGTCAGAGTTGATGGGAAGATGGACGAAGCTAAATATACAGTAATCCAGGAAGAAAGTCTTTCAGAGGCTGTAAAAGATATGAGACTGGGTGAACGTTTAACTCCCAGCATCAAGAACCCTAAGTAGGGAGCCAGAAAGAAAGATTTGAACCCAGAACTTTTTGCTGACAGGCAACTGCTCCACTGCTAATGCCTAACCCAGTTTTCCTGATTTTTTTGTGCAAAGACTCCCAAAACCATCCATCATCTTTGTTCCACTCCATAATTCTGACCTACTTTGTGCTACACTGACATTTCTAGTTGTAATGTGACAACGTGAGAATTTAAGTAGTAGGGATACCATTGCTATTAGCCCTGGTTTATACTACAAATCATATTGTGCGTACATCATCAAACGTAGGATAGATCAGTGTTTCTCATGGATAAAATAAATTAAACATAAAATCATAACGACGTAAATCCTAAATGTCTGAAAACAATGGAACACATTTGACTACTCTGTAAAATAAGCAATATCTTAGATACTAAAGCACTTGAGCTATGATTTATAAAAAATGTGCTTTTTACATCCATGCTAATTATTAGTTTTGGTTTTGTCTTTTTGTCTTTAGTTTATATAATTTCCTTCACAAGAGATTAAATGTCCTTTCTCGCCACCTTCCCACAACCTTCATTAACAGAACAAGTACAGACTTGTATCCAATTAATTCTGACTGAAGGCTTATTCATTTTACACAAATATTTGAGACTTTTTTTCACACAAAACATTCAAAGTCTAATTACCTGACAAAAGAAAAAACATTCCCTCGATGCCATAAAGTTTATTAAATATTAAAGAACAATTCTTGGTTTCTCTAATGAGGTTTCTCTTACTTTTAAATCTACAGGGGTTGGACAATGAAACTGAAACACCTGTCATTTTAGTGTGGGAGGTTTCATGGCTAAATTGGACCAGCCTGGTAGCCAGTCTTCATTGATTGCACATTGCACCAGTAAGAGCAGAGT
>JAHUTJ010057584.1:0-45906 GCA_036250325.1 Characodon lateralis
TATGAAGATTTATTGAAGCCAAATAATCCTGATATACCATTATTCTGGTCCAAAAACCTTCACCTAACTAACAAGCACCATTCTACACAAAGGGAATAAAAATGACTACCTAACAATAATAATAAAATAAAAATATATGCGCATTTAGTGTCTATGAAGATCAAAATGTGTAATTTGGGTTAAATCGAAAGAAGTCCTCCTGTTGTGCTGATGTCTCGATTCCAGCGGTCAGCTGATAAAACGGTGGGGCCACGCCCCTTTAGCCACAACCAGCTGATCGCCCCAAATCTCGAACAAAGAGTCATAAACTCTGAGGCGGGAACTCAGTGGAAAAACTCCAGTAATAAAAACTGGAACAAAAGAATGGCCACGAGGTACAGGCCGCAGTTGCTTTGAATGAAAAACTTTTAAATGTCCAACTTCTAACTCCTGGCTGATTTGGGATCAGCTGCACAAAACATGAACACATACGATTCAGCAGCGCTTGTACAGCAAATCAAAACACCACTCAGCAGAAAACACTTCAATCAGTATTGCAACAAGTTGATACCTGAGACTAACTACAGGTGATCCTACATCACCTTCACTGCCTCGTCCTGCCCAGACCTCCAAATTCACCTATCCGGTTTAATATAAAAAGAACGAAATTACTTTGAGCTTGATTTCTTCTCTCCACCGGTTGAGGATGGATCAGGTCTGAAGAATAATGAGGGGAGGGGGACCACGCGTCCGTGATCAAATCAAGAAACAAAAAGGTAACTTCTCATCTGTCCAGGAGGGGAAGAGTATGAAGAACCATTAGTTGACTGCATACACAAGGAGGAAAAACTCATCTCCTCTGTGGGTTTTCACCTGCAGCGGGTGTCGGCGTGGTCTTCGATCGGCGAATAAATCTCCTGATCTTCTGGTATCAGACAGATTTCCAGCTTTCAAGCTCTTCCAGGAATGGCCTTGTGGAGCAAAAGTTCGCCTGCGAGCTTTTGTCTCTCCAGGTATGCGCCTCCATTGCGCTGTCCTGTGAGACAGGTGGGAAATGACAACGACATTTTCCCCCTCAGCCGGTTTATACTCTTGGTGACGTCAGAGCTGCGATGTCTGTTGAGCTGCGCATGTCAAAAGGTGCGACCAAAATGGATGACCCCAACATTACATTTTAGATGCAAGAATGAGCCTTCCTGCACTCTAAACTTGTCATAGAATAAAGTAAATAGAAAATAAATAATATACCTACATAACAATACCACAAAAGACAAAGGACTGAGCCAGATGATGTTGATTGGTGTCAGTAATAAAACCCCAATAAACTTCCTACTTAATGTCGCTCTTTGTCTAAAATATTCGTAAAATTACCTTTTAGGGTTGCAAAAAGTACAGTTGCACCAACACCTATTTTTCTCCCTATTAAAATAGCATTTTTATCATTCAAATAATAGATATATATACTGAGAAATCCCTGCAAATAGATTATTAGTCAGTTATGATTAATGAATCTGTTACACATCTTAATGTCATGTCACTTTAGTACTGTTTAGAAAATCACTCAACAACAAAAACTGTATAAAAATTATGTAAAGGATCGAGATTCTTTGTACCCAAATATCAAGCCGACACACAGAACGAAGCAATTAACAGTCTTTATTTTTAAACAGGAATATTGCAGCTCTGCATTTAGAATCACGGGAACCGTGTGGGGATCTGAAGCAGAGGGACGTGAGTGAGTGACTGAGATATAACAGGTTTGCACAATCTTGTTCGGATTGGGACTGACCAACCAATGACTTGGCTTGACTTGAAAATGTTGGATTTTGTCTGGATGAAGCCTCATATAATCTGGCATCTGTGATGCTGGTGAAAAAATATGGACCAAAAAGCACCGAGTGCATCAATGAATGGGTTAAATATTAAAATAGTCTCGGAAGGGTTTTTTTTTTTTGTCTTTTTACAAAAAAGTTGATGTCTTTAATTTCAGTCTGTGGTCCGACCATTCTCTACTTTTCTTTACTGTTCTTTATCACGCCACTGCAATGTACTTTTAATGTTTTTTGTCATCATGTGAAGCTCTTGTCTTGTTTCTGAAATGTGCTAAACAAATAAACTTGCCTTGCCTTGTGCTGTGGCTAAAAGGAACTTTATCCTGGAGCGCATAGGTGGAGATAACTCGACAGGCACTGGTGAGCATGGCTGAGAGACTGAGCAGTCATGGCTAAGGGTTGCAGTGACATATGGAAAACCATAGAAACAGTCAAGGCGTGACATGAAAATGGTCCAGAAACATGAACATATTTGGATGCTTTCATTTTTAAAGGTACTCCTTGTGTGCAGTTTTGTTATTTATGCTATAAACTGGGAACAGTCTGTTATTACTAAAGAGATCTTTAACTCGCCCCATGAATTATCTGCTACCATGCAAATCTGCTATATGAGTTCCTTCATGATGTTGCAGGATCAGTCCGTGTCTTTATCCTTAAACACAATGATGTCTCTTAGCAAGTCTATTAGCATAATTTATGGGTAAAAGACTACATGAGGAATTGCAGCTGTAGATTTCTTCTGTTGACCTAGTCTTATTATCCCCATGTCTAATGTTAGCAAGGCAGAGTACCAAGTCATGGTTGTTATAAAAGAAAATGGTGGACTGCTCCCTTCAGTGTAGGGTCAGTAACTGCCTGAAACCAAGGAGTTCCAGTGTCTTGCTGTTTTGTTCTAGAGTGATGGAAAGATGGATGGATGTGGGCCTTTGGGTTGTTCAAAATGTCTTTGCTTGCTAAAGAATTAAGAGTCTCTTTAAGGAGCCACACTCTGAATCTTGATAAACAGTTCCAAACCAAAATCCTCTTTGAACAAAACTTTACACTTGACACAATGCATTTAGGTATCGCCTTTCTTTCAGGTAAACTTCCAATTGCAGACTGATTCATAAAATTTCCAGACAGAGAAGCATAATTTCTCCCTCCAAAGATCATGTCTCTACTGCTCTAGAATCCAGTGGTGGTGTGTTTTGTGCCACTGCCTTCAATGCTTTGTATTGCACTTGGTGATTAAAGCTTGTATGCAACTTCTCTGGCCATGTAAACCATGAAGCTGTCTTCTTTCCGTTCTTAAAATAATTTGAAGGCCACATGAAGGTTAGAGGTTTGTAGCTACTGACTCTGGAGGACGTTGGTGACCTCTGTGCACTAAACACCTCAGCATCCACTGACCTAGCTCTTTGATTTTACATAGCCTAAAACATCTAGAAATAGTTGCTGTAATTATGGATCACTTCCACTTTATTAAAATATTTCTAACAGATGACTGTGTAATAATTAGCAGTCAGGTAATATGACAGTTGTGTTTTTTTGCATGGATATGCATCCTATCACAGTGCCACATAGGAATTCACTGAGCTCCTGAGAGCAACGTATTCTTTCAAAAATGTTTGTAAAAGTAGTTTACATGCCTAGGATATGGATTTTAAACAACTATCCATGGAGGTGACACAATTGTATTTTTATCTATGTTGTTGTTTTTCTTTTTCTGCTCACGATCTGCTTTCTTTATCTGTTGTGTGTTTGGCACAACCTTGTGACTGGGAGTATTCATTTCCCTGCAGGGACACACAGCCAGTGTGGTTGCAAAAATCTGGCCTGCAAGCAGACATAAGCAGTCCTAGTGTATTATATTAGGCATTCACAGATACCACAATTTATCACCCAAAAGCTTTGAGGTGAAGTTGGAGGCATAGATCATATAGGTGCAGCCTACTCCAGCAATGAGCGCAGCACATCCCACTTCCTATGTGGACGCAAAATTTAAGAAAGGGTGAGGAGCTCTCTCATAGAGAGTGATCTCGGGCAAGAGCCGCTGCTCTTTTGTATCAAAAGAAGTACGCTGGGATTGTATCTGATCAAGGTGTCTCCCTCCCTTTGGAAGTTTTCCAGGCATGTCCCACTGGGAGACATAAACATTGGGAGACAGAACTTGTTTAAGTGACTGCATATCCCATCTAACCCAGGAACGCATTGGATTCCCCAGATGAGCTGCACAGGGTCACTAAGATGTCAGATGTCTAAGTTTCCCTCCTGGTCTGTGACCTGGTCCCACATTAGTGGAAGATAATGGATGGATGGATGGATGGATGGATGGATGGATGGATGGATGGATGGATGGATGGATGGATGAATGGATGCATGGATGGATGGATGGATGGATGGATGGATGGATGCTTATTAATTAATGGGTGTGTGTGGGGGGAAGCTATCCTGTGAAATAACATGAAAGCTTAGTCAACTATTTGCACAGACTTTAAGAACATTCTTCTTCTTCTTCAGTCACTTTGAACAATACAAATTTAACTGAATAAAGATGTTCTCCATGTTTCATTCCTATTGGGTTCCTCTAGGGTTCATCTGCTTTAAACTAGATGGACCACTGAGTGGAACAGACTACCCCTGGGCCGTGAGTGTGCCTGTTCCCACCCCCCTCTTCATACCCCAAAACCTCGCATTTTCCTTGCCAGAAGCTCCAGAGCATGATTAACATGGTTGCTGAGTTGTTATGGCTGCCATATTTGAATTTTCTTATGTTCTCCCTCTGGATATGTGGACAATCTGTTTGTATTTTAAGTTTAGTGTGTTAATGTGCAGTCATAGGTAAGTTGTGGTGTATTTTTCTGTTGTTATGGTTAATATGTTCTGCTTTCAAGATATAGGCTTTTACCTGCTGTGATGTTCTTGCTTATTGCTAAATCCTTAGTGAACAGGATGTTGCAGGAACATTTTCACCTTTTGTATTTTGACATTTTCCTTTGAACAGTATCTTAAGAATGCACCCCCACTAGAAGACTGAATTCTGACAATACAAAATATCAGGTTACATATTCCAAGTCTAATGGAGCTTCGAGGGTGTAAATTATTTAGTCACAAAAAATATTTAGGTTTTATTTATTATTCACAAAAGAATGTTACTATCTTCAGACTTCTTGTTGCTCTGCCAAATTTCCTTTCTTACATTTGTAATCCTTCTATTCTTATCCTGCTTTAAACATTTATTGCAATCACCATGTCAGTGTGACTCAGTAAAGTACTCAGCACAAGGCTAAACCAACGATCTTGTGAAGACAGAAGAAAAAGGAGAACAAAGAGCTGTTTAAGCTAACACTTAAATTAACATATTTTCAGAAATCCTTTTCTAAGGTAAGATTGTAAAAGGATGCTTGCTGATTGTACAATACATCCTTAATATTCACCTTTTTTAAAAATGCATCATATTTTTACCAAAAGGAATAAAATCTCTGAGTTACTGTAAATTCACTGTTTTCTTGAGAAAAAGTAGATATGAATTTCACTGAGGTGTTAACATCACGTTTAAGAGGATGACAGTGAATTTTAAAAGTATACACACCCCTGTTAAAATTACAGGTTATTTAGACTTAAAAAATAGACCATAAACATTTTCCCCCTTTAATGAGACATACTGTATATTCTGTGCAGTTTATCTGAAAATCAAACAAATCTGTTAGGGTGGAGAAATGTTTCCAGCATTCAATTGGCAACATATGGTGTATACCTGGACAGGATGCCAGTCCATCATGACACAACACAACCGTGCTTACACACACACACACACACACACACACACACACACACACACACACACACACACACACACACACTCATACTTAAGGACATTTACAGTGGCAATTTCACCTAATATGGACAGTTTTGGCTGTGGAGTAAATAACCAGAGAAAAAAAACAACAAGAAATGGTCTGAAAAAATTCAAACACAGAGAAAGCGATGAGGCTACAGTTAATGTATTTTCTAATCTGAAAAACCTGCTTATTACCAGCGATGACAGTTGCAACAATGGTCTGGCTGCTGACTCTCTGCTCAAGCAACCCTCAGGTTTCACTTATTCCTTCCCATAAATCTGAGGACAGCTAATCTGTTCTGGGATTATCATTGGATATTCCCACATCCTGCTGTTCCCTACATCCACATAAGGTAGTGTTTTTCTATTTTAGAGGGTGTTGACTCAAAAGTCTCCTTTTGTTTCAGAAAAGAGCTTTTACAATTTTAAATCTGCTATAATTAACAAGGCAGACTGTGATTTTTTTTTTTTTATGTTTCATTCTTTGAAGTTTAAAATTTTCTGCCTTTAAAATAATTTCCATATGAAAATTATGATTCACATTAGGACATTTTAGTGAGATTATGATTACCAGGGTTCTCTGTTTTTTATTTTTATTTTACATCGTTTCCTTAAATGGTATTTTGATTACTTGAGAATATTTATTTTTATTTAAAAACATTTAATTGATTTTTATATTGTTTTTTTTTTTCATGCTGCTTGTTATTTCTGCCATGTACTATCTATCATGTTTTTACTGTTTCACCTTTTACCAACCAGGTAAACCGGCTGCTGCTCAACTCTGTTACCTCATAAACCATTTTCCTGCATGGTTAACCATCACTCCAATGATCTTTGATCCTCAGCAAACATTGCTTTCTTGTAACTCAATGAAATGTAACTCTAAAATATTTTAGCTGTCTGGTTAATTGAAAACTTTTTAAATATAGCTTTCACATTGTGCAATGAGGCGGATGGTGTATGAGGGTCGTCTAAAGGTGATGTATGTTTCAAACATGATTATTTGGACCTTTGTTCTGAACTCATACATAAATCAAACATGAAATATAATCTCAGTCTTTACATCACAGGCACTTATATTTTGAAGGATTTTACAAACCTGACTTAAACATAGTTTTATCTTTATTTTAACAGGAAGTGTCCAAACCATGATAAGTCTCAATGATAGACTTATAATAAATAGACCAAATTTGTTTCCGTTGCCGGCTTTATTTATTCTTTCATCTGTTTTAAACATGGTCTTTCAGTTTTAGACATTTCTGTTAAAGAAATATTATTTATGCATATATTGTGGTGCTGATTTGTCATCATCAATAACTCTATGCCTTCAAGGTGTTACCAACACTACATAAACATTTGAACATTACCATAGCACTGATTTGAATGGAAGTGTAAATGTAAAAGAGTCATAGGTTTTCCTTAATAATTTATTCCCTGTGTTTGTTACCATGTATGTGAGCCTGCAGGTTCTGGCACTCTGACTGAGCGTGGAAAATAAACTGCACTGAATATTTATGTGTTGTGGACACAGGAAGAGCGCATTGGAGGGAGGCTTGTCAGATACCACACGTGTACGTTACCAAGAATGTCAGCTTGTTATGCACAGCACTCACATTTGCATAATTTATGTACTGTATTGCCTGTCTAACCCTAATATTATCTTCTGTTTTCAATACCAGAGATATGAACATGAAATTGCTTTTTTCTCAGGAAATAGCACAATATTTATAACAGCATACTTCAGTGAGAACAGTCTTTGTCGTTTTGTGTCTTTTGCACAAGGGGGCAAATTTTCTTTTAGTGAAAAGTAAAAGATAAATCTGTTCCCAAAGGTCTTTATTTATTTCATGCAACATTTTCCTGAATTTACTTTCATTGCTGTATAATCCTTAAATCACACACTAAGCAGAAACAAAAGTTAATTTTATAGAAAATCCTTTAAAAAATACCCAAACGTTTAAATTTGAATCTGGCCGTTTGCTTTTGGAAGAGTCAGTACCTAAAGGTACTATTTTACTCCCATATTAAGGCAGCTGATTTTAGGTTTACAGTATATTATCATATGGAATAATCTGATTTTCATCACAGACTGAGGAAAGGTGCAGAAAAGACAACCTTGAGTGCTCTGTGCAAAATGCTGTTAGTTAAACTGCCTCGACAGCAACACTTACTCAGTATTTTCTACGTTTTAGTAAAAATACCTACTAAACATCAGCATATGATCAGCATTTTAACATAATGTATTTCTCACTTAACTCAAAGCACATTTTTTCCAGGTGCAAAAAGGTTGTTTTTCCTCTTTGATTCCTTTCACATTTGCATAAACAGTTTTATGCTTATTTTGTGCATTTATTACTGGAGGCAACAAGGTTTGAGAAAAAAAAAAAACCTCTTGATTTAGCAAAGCAAAGTTTTGAAATAAGATTTGATCAGCATTTTTAAACACAAAGATATTAAAAAATGTGATGGTGGTGACAGTGGTTTGGGGGTCTCTGGGGACTTGATAACGAGCTATACAAGTGCAGGCCGTTTACCATTTAATGTTAGTAAGCTGTGATACCTGGATAGCTTATTAGCAGATAAATTGTGATTGTTATTTTCGATATAGCACTGAGCTATATACAGAGAACACTCAGAGGAAACATGCTGAAAGTGTAACGGTGTTTATTTACAGTACGTGAAAACAGGGACATGAATGGGTAAATTCGCCAACTGAAAGAGAGGGAAAGAGAACTGGTGAAACAGGGAACGGTGCTAATGAAAACGATACTTGTAAACAAAAAAGTGTCTTACTAAGTAAATGCCGCCAGGTTGCCAGGGGTAGAGGGAGTCAGAACCTGGGTGTGCGAAGCTAGGTTGTCCAGATTCTTCAGTACGAGCTGGGGAGTGAATACTGGTGAGTTCATGAGAGAGTTCAATGTTCAGGTACTTGCGTTGGAGGGTGGACAGGGTACGCCTCTGCCTTGGTTCAGGAGTTGGGAATTTCCAGGAAGCTGCCAGCTTAATCCAAAACACGAAATCCAGAACATAATCCACAAAATGTAGGTAAACTTGAGCGTCCAGGAAATCACTGGAGCCAAAGACGAAGCTCAACAAAGATAAACAAGGTTCAGGTTTCAGTCACTGAAGGGCAAACACTCTGGCATCGAACCACTGGAGATCACCGGCTTAATCTGAGAGACGTGGAAAGTAGGGTGAATACGAAGGCTTGCTGGAAGGCGAAGGCGAACCGCAGAGGGGCTGATAACAGTCTCAATTTCATAAGGACCAATGAAGCGAGGCAAAAGTTTCCTAGACATAGACTTGAGTGGCACGTCTCGTGCCGATAACCACAATTTCTGGCCAGGCTGATACCTGGGTGAGAGATGCTTTGAAAGGTGAACGTCCAGTTGCAGAAGATATGTGAGAGTTGAGGGCATACTCAACCCAGGGTAGATATGAGCAGCAGTCTGTGGGGTTTGTGGATGTGAGGCAACGTAAGGTGGATCCCAGTTGTTGGTTTAATCTTTCTGTCTGACCATTGGACTGAGGATGGTAACCAAAAGTGAGTGAAACTTTAGCTCCTAAGGCTAAACAAAACTGTCTCCAAACCTGAGAGATGAACTGTGGGCCGCGGTTAGACAGAATGTCCTGAGGAATCCCATGGAGGCGAAAGATGTCTTGCTGTTTGTAATGCTGATGGAAGTTTTCTGAGGGGTATGAGATGACATGACTTAGTAAAACGGTCAACAATTGTGAGTACAGTAGTCATACCTGAAGAACGAGGCAGTCGTGTAACAAAATCTAAGGCTATGTGGGACCAAGGTCGATTAGGTATTGTTCCTGGCACAAATGGCGCAGGCCTGAACAAAATCTTTGACATCTTCATGTATGGATGGCCACCAAAACCTTTTCTGGACCAAAGCTATGGTTCTGCTCACACCAGGATGAGCCGAAAATCTGGCTGAATGAAGCCAATCAATGAGCTTAACACGTACTTGAGAGGGAACATAAATGTGGTTCGGTGGTCCTGTGCCAGGATCAGGTTCCTGTTGTTGAGCCCTGTTAATGACATCCTTAATCTCCCATCTAAGGGCTCCAGTTAGAAGACAAAATGGGATCTGGTTCCTCCACCAAGTCATCAGTGGCAAACTGTCTGGAGAGGGAATCTGACTTAACATTCTTGGGTCCAGGCCTGAAAGAGATACATAAATCAAAACGGGAGAAAAATAAAGACCATTGTGATTGTCGAGGATTGAGTCTCTTTGCTGACTGGAGGTAGGCCACGTTTTTATGATCAGTCCAGACTTGCACAGGGTGCTTGGCTCCCTCCAGCCACTGGCGCCATTCTTCAAGGGCCAGTTTTA
This sequence comes from Characodon lateralis, assembly GCA_036250325.1. NCBI lineage: Eukaryota > Metazoa > Chordata > Actinopteri > Cyprinodontiformes > Goodeidae > Characodon > Characodon lateralis. Next base: position 9,978 of record JAHUTJ010057584.1, read on the forward strand.
TGGCTAGTAATTCTCTGTCCCCCACATCATAGTTCCTTTCAGTGTTGCTTAATCTGCGAGAAAAAAAAGGACAGGGATGAAGTCTCCCCTCCTTAGAGTTCTGAGAAAGAACAGCCCCCACACCGATGTCAGAAGCATCAACTTCCAGGATGAACTGTTTTGAGGAGTCAGGGTGAACTAAGATAGGGGCTTGTGAGAACTTTACTTTTAGGGCCTGAAAAGCCGCTTCAGCTTCAGATGACCAGGAAAACAAGACCTTAGACAAAGTTAGCGCGGTGTGGGGTGCAGCTATGATACTATAGTCCTTGATGAAACGCCTGTAGAAATGAGCAAAACCAAGAAAACACTGAAGAGCTTTTCAGGAGTCTGGTTCAGGCCATTCCAGAACTTCCCTTATCTTCTCCGGATCAGAACGTACCTGTCCACCTACGAGGATGTAGCCCAAAAATGTGACAGACGGCTGATGAAATTCACACTTTTCGGCCTTAACAAACCGGCGGTTCTCCAGGAGATGCTGAAGTACCTGGCGAACATGTGTGTGATGCTCCTCAATGTCCTTGGAGTAAATCAAAATATCATCAAGGAACACGAAAACAAAAATATTCAGAAAGTCTCTGAGAACGTCATATACTAAAACCTGGAAAACAGCAGGAGCATTGCACTGTCCGAATGGCATGACCAGGTACTCGAAATGGCCCAACGGTGTTTTGAAGACCGTCTTCCACTTATCCCCCTGACGGATCCTGACAAGATGGTAGGCAATTCTGAGATTTAATTTGGAGAACATGGTAGCATCATGGACCGGTTCAAAAGCGGACGTTATGAGAGGAAGTGGGTATTTATTCTTAATCGCGATTTGATTTAAACCTCTATAGTCAATACAGGGCCGTAGTGAACCGTCCTTCTTACCTACGAAGAAAAATCCTGCCCCAAGTGGTGAGGGGACAGCTACCCGCTTTTGAAAAAAAGACAGTTTTGATCCTTATCTCCTAGGCAGTTACAGACCCATCTCCAAGTGTCTATTTACTGCTAAGATCTTAGAGAAGGCTCTGGTCAACCAGATAACTGCTGTTCTGGGTCAGCACAGGATTCTTAATCACTTTCAGTCAGGTTTTCACAGATGCCATTCAACTGAAACAGTTCCTCTACAAGTACCAAATGACATTTTGATGAAGAGTGACAAGGGAAACTGTTCTATCCTGCTTATGTTGGACCCTACCTCCACTTTCGATACAGTTGACCATAACATTGAGGTGCTGGGTTGGTGTATCAGGATCTGCCTTGGAGTGGTTCTCTTCATTCCTATCTTTATCTGTAGCTACTTTTAAATACAGATATCCCCCGTATCCCGTCCATTTTGGTGTACCCCAAGATTCTGTTTTGGGGCCTCCACTTCTTTTTATCTGCTACGCCATTCTGTCAACCTTGAAAGATATCTCTTATCACTGCTATGCAGATGATATTCAGTTGTAGAAGTTATTTCACCCAAATGAAATGTCTAGTGACTCTATTAAATGGTGAATGGCAGACAGTTTTCTTCAATTAAATGAAGACAAGAGTGAAATAATTATCTCTGCACCAGAACAATATCTGGGATAAACAATTTATTTATTATTTATTTGATTTCGGCACTTTTGACGTCTTGATGGTACTAAACCGATGTTTTTTTAATAACAAAATAATTTATCTACTAAATTCACTTTAGCAGAATTAATCTATTTGAAGGATTTATAGAATGGATTATTTTTCTGGTAATGTATATGTCAGAGATGTATCTTATTACCCTTTAGCTTCACCATCAGCACCACTTACAATCTGTAACTGTGTCTGTTTGCATAGCTGTCACTGTTTATTTATTCTTTTGAGGGAGCTTTTCTGTAGCCCTCCTTTCAGCCTTACTGCTTACAATTGGTGAGAAGTGACAGGTCCCATATTTTGAGGTTAAGTGCATCACGACCTTTCGGTTTTTCTGCTCAAGACATCCTAATGTTACCTGGAGCAGTTTTTTCATCTAAGCTGATCAAGAATGACAGGGCTGATTTCGGCGTTCTGTTTTTTTATGGCTGTATCTTGGGAATGAAATTAAGATGTTCTTAAACAAGCAGCAGAAATACTGGATTTGAAACAATAGTTTTTCCCATTTCTTGTACTGCTTAAGACTGAAAATTATTTTGCTAAAAATCTTATAGAGCAGCCCTGTTTAGTTTCTTTGTTTCTCATCATTTTGTATAATATTTCCTTTGGTGATCAAATAGCCAGAATGGTACATAGTCACAAGTTAGAATTAATTTCTGCTTAACTTGCCATCTTTAGTCTGGGTCCAGGCATTTACTAATTTTACTATAAGTGACTAAGTCCTTTTCGACTGAACAGCAGAGTAATGGGAGTTCTGGTGGGGGTTGGGTGTGGTTGTCATGTTGCTGATTCACTATTTTTTCCTCAAAGAGCCCAATTTCCTGTATCCATGTGTACCAGTAACATGACAGAACCACTGCCCAGTGCAGGAAATGTGGGGAAACACTTAGTGGGGATTCAAACAGATGTAAAGCCACAACCAGGCTATATGTAAGTTGCTTATTTTGAAAGATCTAATTTTAACTTATACCATCCAGTATTCTTAGTCCTTCTATCTTGCAGATACGGGAGCTTTAGTGATCTTTTTCATTTCCTCTCAAACATCAGAGCACAGGTCTTTTAGATGGTCCACCAGGGTTGTACAGTGAATCGGCTCAGGAGCAAAGCTACCATCGAGACTAGTCTTCCTCTTTCCATCTGCCTCATAGGCTAAAACCTCCCAGCAATGCTTTTACATTTGTGTTTTTTGACTACAGAAGGCTGCGATGGACTGGTGACCTGTCCAGGGTGTACCCTGCCTCTCGCCCATAGACTGCTGGAGATAGGCACCAGCTTCCAATATGGAAGAAGCGGTAGAAAATGACTGACTGCCTACAAAAGGTTACAAAGGCTTTTCTTCAGGTGTACTTGCTTTAAACTTTCCACGGAAGCCCAAGTTTTAAATCCCTGCTATGATTGATCAGGTGAGTTATAGTAGAGTTAAATGTTTGTATGTCTGCAGCGCTGATGGGTGAAATTGTTTGTCAATGTGGGAGATGAAAATGGCAGTCTGTACTGATTTTGATGCAAACAAATATCTTTAAGAATTATATAAAAAAATCAACAGTTTTGACAATTCTGCTGTTAACAGTGATGCTGGTTTTCCATGAGTTTTCAGTTGCTGATAGCCTTGTTGGGTTGTTCTTGCACATACAGTAATTACCATCCATTCATCCATAGTCTATATCCACTTATCCTTGCAGGACATAGCTGTTGCCTATCTTCAGAGGTCATTGGGTGAGAGGTGGGATACACCCTGGAAAGGTAAGCCAGTCGATCACATGGCATGTACCCTAATACCACAAAGCAGTGTCTGTTCATATTCAGCATTTTGATACACAAAGAAACAAGTAAACAAAAAAATGACGGTGACAGAAGAAAGGCTATTCAGTTGCCTGAAATTTATTTTCAGAAAACAATGTTAGAACTTTCTCTTTATTTCATGTTTTATTTATTTAGATTTTTTATTTCTCCTTTAAACAGACTCTATTTCTTTCATTCATCCACTCCCCTCAACACATGTTAAACATTAAAAAACATGGGAAAACATGTAAAGAGGGATCATTTGACCCACATGAATCTAAGCCCTGATTCTGACCAAAATGTGGCCCATAAAATATGGTCCATCGTAGCTTTAATTGGTTTCAGGGCTTACAGAAAAAAATCTAAATTTTCTTACAAGTCCATTGCATCTCCCAGTAACATGATCCAACATGAATGCATTAAATAACAAGCACATAAAAATCCATTTAGATCAATAGTTGCTGTTAACGTAATACCCGGGACCATTTGTCCCTGCTGTGCCGCTTCAGCATGTTGTTACAGAAGAATTTTAGAGTGAAGTATTTGTTGCTACAACATGTACACACAGCTCAGTCAAACAAATTCATTTTTAAGCAAATCGAGCGCTTGTGGTCTCATTTATTATTTTGCTCTGGCAGAGGAAAATGTAGGTGCAACAGAATCCTGTAACACAGAGAGACAGTGAGAAAACATACATTTAATGGCTTTACATCTCTGCAGGATTCAGTCCTGATACTCTGTGTTCATTTTTTTCACACAGTCACACAAATCGTTGCGTGTTCATAATGGTTCCTCTTATCCAAGAACAACAAAAAACAGTTCCTGGCAGGTTTTAACCATTTGGATTTTAGTCTTTTGTAGTCCTTGAAGTGGGATTATAAAAGATTTCTTCTTTCTTTCAAAAGATGCATGTTTTAGTCTTTATGATGGATTCACTGTATGTATCCAAACACATCTGCAAAATAAAATCGCTCATTAACATCAGAAGGTCTTTGGAAGATGAAGATTTTATTTGTTTACAGGTACATGTCAATAAATAAATGTGTCAACGAAAATGTAATTTCACTAATTCAAAAACTAAAACTTAAATATAAGTTTCATTACACACAGACTAATATATTTTAAGGGTATATTTACTGTGATTCTGATGATTATGGCTTGCATCTAATGAAAACCCCAAACTCAGTTTCTTAATAAATTAGAATATTAAATCATTTTTAAAACAGAAATGTTAATGTTTTGGCCAACTCAATCATAGGAAAGACTGCTGACTTGACATTGTGCCTGATGGCTACAGAAAAATCCATCAACATGATAAGGCAGGGGCAGTTTTAATTTTGAGGTACTGGAGTTTAAACTTCTTCTGTGAAATATCTGTTAATTATCCGTGTCTTTATATTTTTCAGTTTCTTTTATTTTCCAATCATCTTGGAAATAAACTAAACTAAACAGTTGTATAGCAGACAGTTTCTTACATCCTTCACCAGGAGGAAGAGCCTCAAAACATCAATGCCAAAAAAGCAAACATTTCACAGAGTGCTGTCCATCAAGAGTCTCCACACACAGACATATCCAGGACAAGGGCTACAACTGTCACATTCCTTGTACTAAACCACTCCTGAAACAAACACAATGTCAGAACTGTCATACCTAGGCTAAGGAAAATAGGACTGGACTGTGGCTCACTGGTATAAAGTTTTACCTTAAGATTAAAGTAAATTTAGGTTTTTGTCTGGACTTTGTTTGGACTTTGTACTGCCCACGCTGCCATAGGTACCAAAAGCTACTTTAATGACCATGGTATCACTGTGCTTAATTGGTCAGCTAACTGGTTTAACATAAAGCCCAAAGAGTCTATGGAGCATTGCGCTATTAAAGCAACATGGACCTTCTGAACACCTCAGCAGAACCACAGGCTAATAATCTACACACCATGCCACATTCATGTAATAATTCATGCAAAAGGAGCCCCAACCAAGTATGAGTGCATATACTGTGCAGTGCATGAACACTCTTCATGAGGCCCACATGTTTTTGTTAAAATAAAACTTTTTATTGCTCTTATCTAATATGTTTTCTGAGAAACAGATTCTGTGTTTTCATTATTTCTAAGTCAGAATCATCAGAATTAAGAGAAATAAATGCTGGAAATATGTAGCTCTTACTGAAATGTATTGATATAATTTTAGTTGTGAAATTAAATTACTGAAATAAATTCTTTTTTCGATGATATTTAAATTTATTGAGATATACTTGTACTACTTCTTCTGTTTGTCTCCTCATGTTCCAGAGGATGCCAGTCTAAACATACTGTACTTCCTAAAAGTTTCTTCTGCATTTGATGAGCTTTTGGAAGGCCTGCTTAAAGTCGTCATTGAATGCAGTGTAGATGACAGGGTTAATGAGCGAGTTTAGGTATCCCAGCCAGGTGAAGAGATCAAACAGCACGGGACTAAACCAGCACGTTGTACATATAGCATTGACAAGCGTGCTGACAAAGAATGGGAGCCAGCAGACGATGAATGCTCCCAGAATGATGCCCAGTGTCTTGGTGGCTTTTCTCTCCCGCGCTGCACACAGACGTTTCCGCTCCAGAACGCTGTCTGCCAGCTTCACTTTCACACTGTTCATGAACACAGGCGAGCCTCCCCCTCCACCCCCAACGCTTCCTGCCATGCCAGAGTGTAGGTGTGCTTCCTGGTGGGAGGCAGAATTAAGAGAACAGAGAGAAGAGCCTGCAGAGGTTTGGATGAGCTGCGCCGTGGTGAAGCGCTTCCCAGATGATGGAGTCTTGAAGATGCGAGAGCGGGCAGCAACGTAGATCCTGCCGTAGAGGATGATGAGAAGCACTGTGGGAACGTAGAAGGCACCAAAGGTGGAATATAAGGTGTAAGAGATCTTCTCTGTATTCACTACACATTCTTTCAGCTCCCCCTGTGCTTTGGCCTGCCGCCAGAAAAGAGGAGGCATGGAAATCGAAATAGAAATCACCCAAACAACCCCAACCATCATCCCTGCCCTGCGCATGGTGCGATGCTTTGAGTACTCCAGGGCATCTGTAATGGCCCAGTAGCGGTCCAGGGCAATAACACACAGGTGCAAAATGGACGCCGTGCAGAAGGTGATATCAGACGAGAGCCAGATGTCACATACAATCTGCCCCAGTGACCAGGTTTTTGTTACGGTATACACTATGCTTATGGGCATGACCAAGATCGACACCAGCAGATCTGTGATGGCGAGTGATCCTATGAGGAAGTTGGCAGGTGTGTGGAGCTTTCTGGTCAGAAAGATGGTGGCTATGACAAAGGCGTTTGAGAGTGCCGTTACCAGGGTGACGACAGCTAACAGCACGTAGAGCGAGACCTGAAGGCTCATGAGTGTGGCCTCACCCCAAGGTGGAGCTGTAGTGTTGTTACCTGTGATGTTGTCCATGATTTTAGTTCATAATCAAAGATCCTGATGATCTATGAGCTCCAACCATAGACTAAATTCACCATTTCACCTCATCGCTGTAGCTAAATCCTAATCTGTTTTCAGAAGATCTCATCCTCTACCAGCAGCCAGCTGGGAATGACACCTTCATGCCACGATTTTCCAATTTATCAGAGTCATAAATGGGCTTCTCGTTTTTAACAAAGCCCAGTGAGGAGCTGAAAGTAGGAAGATGAGGATGACATATGAAGAGGTTTACTTGTTTCCCTTTAATCTTTTTTGTGAGGTCCACATGAAGTCATTTGATTTTAGATCCAAACAGACTGTTTCGATGATGCTTTGAAGACAAAAACATCAGAATAACATGATTAATGTAAAAACTATTTCAGTTATAGAGCCTCATCATAAATAGCTGTTCGGTGTCCAGAGGGATTTTGGGCCATTATGCACAACTTCGCTGGAACGAGATGATAAGGAAAGCCTTTTCGTTTCAGGTCGTGAACACAGAATTGGTGTTGGTTAATTTCTCCTCTACACTGCGCTGATTATCCAGGAAAGTTTCAGACGTAGTGTCCATAGGGATTACAATATGTAGAGTGACTTTAATCCAGTGCTGCATTAGTCCTGTATGTGAAACAAAGAGAAACAAAAAAGGAAATATTAGACATTGTTTCCTATTCCCATTATCTGATCTTTCATTTTTATGGATAAATACAAGCAGAAATAAATCACCTACAGTGCTGCAGAAGAGTATGTAATAGTTTTGTGTCATACATAATTGTTTTAATTCATAAAATAAATGTTAATTTCAGAGAGCAAAACAGAAGTTTTCATATGATGGTTTCATTTATTAAGTAAAAAAAACAACCCGACCCTACCTTATGTGAATAAAGTAATCACCCCTTAAAAAATCTAGAATTAACTGTGATTAATAAAATTTTTTTGGAAAACTGAATTCGATTTTACTTGCCACACCTAGGCAGCACAGCAGGTCTGGCAGATCACTGACAGACCTATAAAATGAAGAAATCACTTAAATAGAACCTCGTTATCAACACAAAGTAGTCTAAAAGATTTAAAAAGCAACACATTACGCCTGGATCTACAGAAATTCAAGAAAATATTAAAAACAAAGTCATTGCCATCTATCAGTCTAGAAAATCCAGTGAGCCATGTGAGAGTCATTATCTCCAAATGTATAAAACATGGAACAATGTAGAACATTCCCAGAAATGGCCCAACAAAATTCTTCCAAAAGCTCATCAACATCTCATCCATCAGGTCACAAAAGAATCCCGACCAAAATCTAGAGCTCTGCAGGCTTGGGGAAATATTCTGTGGACTGATGAGACAAAAGTAAAACTTTTTGGAAGGTTTACATCCCATTACATCTGGCACAAAACGTTCACCGTCGACAGTCTATATGGTAGTGTAGTGTGATGGTCTGGCACGGCTTTGCATCTTCGAGACATAGACAGCTTCCTGCAGTTAATGCAAGCTAGAATTATGCTCTGTACTACAAAATCCCACAGGACACATCCAGCCATCAGTTTGTGACCTTCAGCTCAGGCTCACTTGGATTCTGCTGCAGGACAGTGATCTAAAGCACACTAGCAAGTCCACTTCTGAATTATTTTAAAAACAAAACAGAATGAAGGTTTTGAAGCGGCCTAGTCCAAATCTGGACTAAGATGTTGTGATCAAAACAATTCTGCAAAGAGGAGTAGGCTAAAGAGTCTCCACACTGAAAAACACAGATTGTCAGTGATCCACACACTTGATGGCAGTTGTTGCCACCAAAGGTTGAAGGGTCATTTAGAGGCAAGTTGGTTTGAATAACTTTTTTCGCTTCATAAATAAGATTATATTTTGAAAACATCTTTTTGTTTTTACACTTTGTTGTCTCTGTGTATGATAGTTGTCAGATGAAAACTCTACACATAGTTTTCCACAGCACTAAATGCATTTAGACTAAAATAAGCACTATGAAATAAACATTATATAAAGTATATTACAGTGCATGTAGCTTCTGTTTTCTCTGTACAAACCTTCTCTGAACAGAGTAGAAAATGTGTTTTATGTCTGCCATTAAATCAAAACTCTGTAACTGGTATAAAGTTTTCTTCTAGGAGTGTTATTATTTTATACATCAATGAGCTGTAAAGTGATTAAATATGAAAAACAGCTGCAACGTGCTGGTTGCTGCAGTAACTAAAATGTTTTCCCATGTACACATTCTTTCACTATGTTTGTTTGTGATTGTGCTGCTCAAATCCCCTCCATTAGCTAAAGTGTTTACTGACTTCTTCCTTTTTGAAGGAGGCTATTTTGCTTTGAATGTGACAGCAAATGAGCATCTAACCATTTTAATAAGCAGGATATTAAAGCTTCTTGATAATTTGGGTATAATAATTTGTAAACAGTTTAACAAATTTGTATTTAATTAGCCTTTATTTAACCAGTTAATCCCACTGAGATAAATAGATCTCTTTACAAGAGATACCTGGACAGCAGCACAGTAACATTACTAAAAAGTATAAAGAAATACAATTTACATTGAAAACATTGGTCAAAAAAACACGTGGTGAAAAGCAATGATTTCAACAGAGCTTTAAACCTATTCAGTGTCACAAGAGCTTTAAGTAGAAGGTCAGTTTGAAGTTGATTCCAAGTATTGGGAGCTGAAAACCGTAGCTATAGAGTGTGCAGTGATGATTTAGGGGTCCAGAGAAATAAATCTGAGTGACCCATGGCACACACCATCGAGGATCCAGGGACATTGAACAGAAGCATTCATATAGACCACATCACCATAGTCAATTACAGATAAAAAAAAATTGTTTCCACCAATTTCTGCTTTACAGCTCAAGAAAAGCAAGAAAATCCCAATAAAAGATTCAGTTTTCTTAAAATATACTAAATATGTTCCTTAATATTCAAGTGATCATCAGTTAAAAAACCCTAGATATTTAAAACTAGATACAAAATCAATTTGTTGACCGTTTCTTATTAAACGTTTTAATTAGGAAAGTGCTGATCTGCAGATCTTGAAATACTGAAAAACACGTTTTTTTTATCAGCATTTATGACAACATGCAAACTATAAAGTTGTTCTTGTATTCTATCAAAGGCAGATTGTAGATATTGGTCATCAATCAGGTTTATGACCTTCTTTATTTTCTTCATTGTGGTTTAATATAGTGCCTTAAAAAAGTATTCACAGCCCTTTAACTTTTTCACAATTTGCAACAGACACACGGTTCAGCATACTATGTTTGGATTTTATGTGAACACAACACTAAGTGGTGCATAATTATGAACTAGAAGGAAACTTATCAATATCAATATAGGTTTTTAGGGATTTTTTTACAAATAAAAATCGGAAAAGTATATGCAATTGCATGTACCCCCCCCACCCCCCACCCCCCGTACTCTGATACCCCAAAATAAAACTTGCAAACAGTTGGCATAGATGTCCCCTTAGTAGTAAACAGTTTCCACATGTGTATAATTTAACCAGTATTTATCTATCTATTAGTTGTCAACTCCACAAATCTGACTAATGAAAGTTGAGTTGTAGGATGAGAGGCATTGTTGCAGAGTCCCATTGGCAGTTTGCTACAAGCCATGCAGAAGACACAGCAAACATGTGGAAGAAGATACTCTGCTCAGACGAGACTAAACAGAACTTTTTGGCATACACACAAACCACTATGCATGATAGATAGCAAGTAAGGCACATAACCCTGAAAACATGATCTCCAGGGTGATAGCAGCGTCATGCTGTGGAGATGCTTTTCTTCAGCTGGGATAGGGAAGCTTCTATAAAGTTGCTGGAAAGACAGTTGGAGCTAAATACAAAGCGTCCAGTCCAGACTGGGGTGGAGGTTCCCCTTACATCAGGACAACAGGTGAAAATATACTGCTGGAGCTACAATGTATTAGTTCAGACCAATCGGATGGAGCTTTGGCTATTTGTAAAGAATTTATGGCAAAAACATCCCCCACACCTTTTATTTGGAAACAATGTAAAAACATGCATAATTTTCCTTCCACTTTTCAGTTCTTTGCTACTTTGTGTTGGTCTGTCACTTAAAGTAACAAACTACGTTAAAGACTGTGGTTTTGACGTGATCAAATTTCAAAATGTTCAAGGGGTATGAACCAAAAAAACATCTTTGAGCTGAACATGGCAACAGGAGCTCATTATGGAGGCTCTGGTGTTTGTCTTAGGTCCTTCCAGATACAGATAGCTTTTTGTTTTTATTTTAGGGGTTTGAGAGAGCAAAGACAAGATTTTATTCAGCAAGACACAAGACAGGCAGATATCTGAGTTAATGGTCTCCTTGCTCACTGGACCTCAACTATTCTAACCGATTTTCAGACAGAAATTAGCCCTGAAGCTTTACATAGACATAACATAATCCATACTTGAATTAAATGTGTAAATACATACAGTGGTTAATTTTAAAACCATGACTGGAATAAAGAAACGTCCTCTCGTCAGACATTTTAGGAGGTCTTCTGACCAATCAATCAGCCACTGTTTACCAGTTTCCCTCATATCAGTTCTGGCTGGTAATTGTCAGGCCAAACCATGAAAAATCAAATGAAAGAAATGCACCAAAACTAAAAACTTAAGCTTTTTTTTTGGTCTGTGAACACATAAAAACACAGCATTTTCTTTGGTCCAATTTGTTTTGGAATATTTTATGATCTCAGAGTAACCAAAGAAGCACTTTTACACCATTTGATCAGTTTCAATAAGGAAAGCAGACACATTTTTAGGACTACGCTTAATCTTTGTAAGTTAAGACAGATATTTCTACTAAATGACCTAAATCTGATAGTTTGCTAAACGACTTTAATTGAAATTAATTGAAATTCATTAACTACATATAATGCTACAGCTGTGCAAGAACATTGACAAAAATCCATATTAACTGTATTGCTGTACAAATCATTAGATGTATGTAATGATTCTTTTAGCAGAGTTTAAAAGCATAAAATAGTCTCACCTACTGTAAGCTAAATATTTAGATGTAGAAATCATAAATTCAAGGCCTCTTCAGACCACATGCTTTACATGAAAAATGACTCGGCCCCTGTTGTGTGCTCCATGGCATTTAAATGGCTGCTGGTTGTCCCCAGCAAAGACCTGTGTGTGCTGCTAGGCAGCGAGGAAAAGGCCACAGGGTAATGATTAAAGCAATGCAGGCAAATGCAATACTGACATCAAAATACACTTCAACACACTTACTTACTGCACCAAAGCTTAGCTACAAATTCAAAAGAAATTTATAGAGCATAATATTCTTTTAAACCACAGGCACCGTGTGGCACGGTTATTTATCCATGAAGGATCCTTCCAGGAATATTAGACCCCTGCCAGTGTTTTAAACAGTTATACACTTCTGAACAAAATCCTAAAACTGGAGAAACAATTGGAAGTATTTGTATTTCACCCTGCGGGATTGTAAACAGGTTGTAAGTAGAGTTTTCAAATTCAAAAAGAAGCAACAGGAGCAAGAGATAAAACAAAGGCTATGGGCAAATTATTGAAAACTACATTTAAACTAATGCAGACTGTTTATCTATAAGATTTATGACCTAAAACACAACTAAAAGAGTAAACCAAAAAGACTCAGTAGGGAGCAGCCTCACTGTTCTGGATGATCACTTTAAACACTGTTTTGAAAATGCTTGATGCAAGTGTTTTCTTTAGGCTGGTGGCAACATTACTCCATGTGGTGAAAATGGCTTTACGAAGAGCATCTACAATCTGGAACCAATGTCCAAGTTTGTAAACCTCCATTACCATTTACCACCAATTGTTTTCAAAAACCCACAGTCCAAAGACATGCCTGTTAATTGGTCACTCTAAATTGCCCTTAGGTGTATGAATGAGTGTGTGCATGGTTGTTTGTGTGTTGCCCTGCAATGGACTGGTGACCTGTCCAAGGTGAACCACGCCTCTCGCCCATAGACTGCTGGAGATAGGCACCAGCTCCCCCGTGACCCACTATGGAATAAGCGGTAGCAACTGACTGACTGACTGACTAACTGTTTTCAAAAATACTTAAATAGTGGAAACAAGGACGTTACTCCCCTGGAAAAGGTCCTTTGGAAGATGGAAATTGCAAACTGCAGTGCCGGGAAGACCCAGTCATCACAGAAGAGGACCTTCGGAAAAAACGAAAGCCCGCTGAACATTTTCACATAGCCAGCCACGATTTGATGCCCCTGCACAGCCTAAAGCTCCTTTGTTCTGTTGAGAGAAAAGGCTCCCAGATCATGATGGAGCCTCCTCCACTGTGCCGTGCAGCAAAAAAATATCCAGTGAAATCTCCTTGTAATGCCAGTTACTTTGAAACCATCAGGTCCGTCCAGATTTATTTTTTTTCTCATGAGAGAATAAAACATTCTTCCACCTTTCAATGTCCTGCCTTTGGTCGTTACCTTGCAGTTAAACAAACTTTTTTTGTGGCATAAGAGGAGTTGTGACTGTTGAAGATCTTTTAACAAAGAGGACAATGTTGATAGGGTCTTCCAGTGTCTGAGTGGGAATAAATCGCCAGGTCCTGATGGCGTCTCCCCTCTCTGCCTGAAAACCCGCCTTGACCAACTAACCCTCATCGTCCCTTATATCTTTAACAAGACTCTGGAGCTGTGTGAGTTTCCCTCCTGCTTTAAATGCTCCACCATCATCCTAAACCCCAAGAAACACACCATCCAGGGATTAAATGACTACAGGCCTGTTGCTCTGACATCTGTGGTCATGAAATCCTTTAAGCATCTAATGCTGAAACATCTGAAGGACATCACAGGCCCCCTGCTGGACCCCCTGCATGATTGCCTGCAGTTTGCTTACCGGGCAAACAGGTCAGCAGAGGATGCAATCAACATGGGTCTACGCTTTATATCGCACCACCTCGAATCACCACTGAATCACCAGCTTCCTGACTGACTGGCAGCTGCAGGTAAGGCCGGGAAGCATCTTCTTCTGCTCAAGAACCATCAACACCGACACTACCCAGGGGTGTGTTCTCTCCCCACTCCTCTTCTTCCTGTACATAAACAACTGCACCTCATCGGACCCGTCTGTGAAACTCCTAAACTTTGCAGATGACGCAACTGTGAATGGTCTGATAAAGGACAATGACAAGGCGTCATACAGACAGGAGATAGATAGGCTGGTCCACTGGTGTGGTCAAAACCACCTAGAGCTAAACCCACTGAAGACAGTCGAGATGACGATGGACTACTGGAGAACCCCCCCCGCCACTGCCTTCCCTCACCATCCTTAACAACACTATCGATTGTAAATCACCTCCGGTGCCAAGGAACCCGCCTTTCACGGGACCTGAGATGTCCTCACCTCACCTTGTGTGCACAAGCTTGGCCATTAAAGATTGATTGTGAGTCTTTTATTTTTGTTTTTATGACACATACCTTTTTATGGTTATTGTGCCTCAGTCAGCATCAGTAAGAGTTATACAGACACTCCATAGGATCCTCTAGCAATGTCTTTGGGTCTAGCATTTGACTTTTTTGTTATGTAACCCTCGGGATCGTTAAAGAAACTTAAAATAACTGTTTTCACTGAGTCAGCAGTGGAGTAATCCCTGTGCAGCTCAACAATCCCTCCAGCAAAAGACAGAAAGCATTTTCGCCTTTGCCATCAGGGGGTCAGAACAATGTGAATGCCTGATAGAAAATTCCACGCAAGCTGATTGCAACTTTTCAAGGCTAATAGTGATAATCTTTTGATCAGATGACGACCAGCGGGATTAATTTTATTTTTCAGTAATTTGTCTACTCTTCATGTTTTGTCTCTTGCTCTTTTTTGGTCTTTTTCCTCTTTGAAGTTAAATTTTCAACTTTGTTATGATCCACCAGCACAAAATAAGAAAACTTGCGGTTTGTTTAGATGTTTGATCAGAAAAGTATCGTGTACCAATAATCCATCAAAACATGATATCTTTAGCTGCTGACAGGTGAAGAATCAACACAGCTCACACAGTATGACTTACAGCCACGCTTGATTGCATCAGAAGAGACTGGTAAGTGTCTGTTAAGAGGCCTCAGTGTTGTATTATTGAATTGACGGCATGGTCAGCAAGCAATAAGATTATTGTGGAGAGCTCAGACTCAATCAGCCTCTTGATCTTGTTTCAAGCAGCTGTCCTGTAATATGATTCCAGTGTGTAGTGTTTTCCTGCACGCGCACACATGCTTCTGCATTAGCATGTTTGACAAAAACTGATTAAACTGTTTGGTCATCTGTCAAAGAGAAGAAAGACAAGGCTTATCTTCAAATGGTTTGGCCCACAGCAGAACTAGCTGATGAGGTTCTTAATGAATGGACGAGAGGAAAAGATTTATCAATCAAGAGCAAGCCTTGGCTAAAATGGGCTGGATGCTGCCCATGTAAAATATGTTACAGCTGCATCTGGCTTTTGAAATTGAAGATCTAATACAGTGAGGCGTTGCTCAAGCCTCCACAGCATAACGATCATGGAAAAGCAGGATTTAAGCAGAAAACAAGCCAACAAAAAACAGAGCTAAAGCATGCGCACAATCCCTGCCTGGATACATTTACCACAAATCCAAATTATTCATTTCAAGGCCATACAGATGCTTTAGAGAGTGCAGCAGCCTGGTTGTTGGTCTGGGTGAAACAGTAATACCCTCTGAACCCATCAGGCCCCAGTGGAGATAGGATAATTGATTTATCATAGAGGAGACAGAGCCATCCGCTGTCCGCTAATGGCCGGTGTTTACTAAAGTGTGCTGTAAATTGTGGAATAAATGTGCTCTGAGTTTCTGTGCCTTGATAAGAGTGGGGAATGGGGGGTTGGGAAGATGGAAGTCTGGAAGTCAAAATCTCAGACCCTGACATTTGTCCCTGACCTTTGGTGGGGCTGGATGGTGGGGTTAAGAGGTGAATGTTTCAAATAAAGCAACATTAAGGTTGCTACAGCTAAAAAGATCGTCTGTCTGTCTGTCTGTCTGTCTGTCTGTCTGTCAAACACTGCAGTCCAGAGGAGAGATACCCTGAGTTTATTACAATGTTGATGGGCTCATCAAAGCTATCTGTACTAATAAACTAATTTATAATATGAATATTTTAGCCTACTTCCTGTTGTCAGACAGGTTCTATTCAAATAATTTCATGATTCTAAAGGACTGGCAGTAATCAGGCTTGGGGGTGGCTTGTGACACTGAACAAAACAAATTTGGTTGATCATGGTTAAGTCATGATTTAACCATAGGGGATGAATATATTTATACATAGGGCCTAGTTGGTTTGGGTCATTTGAAAACTGCTTTTCTTATTAGATTATCTCTGTCAGGTATTAAAGTTTGTTTGAAAAAGAGAAGAAATCTATAAGGGAATAAATAGATTCTCATGGTAATTGCACACGTAACTAATTTAGGAGGCATGCCAGGAAAAAGTGTTTTTTTCTACTTATATCACAGCTGTTAACATGTGGATTGCTAACAGCTGCAGGATTTAAAAGCATCATGAAGACTAAAGATAAATTTCCAATGAGGAGAGCAAGATCGTGAGATGTAGAATTTAAATTTAAAACTTTGCTCGACCAAGAATATGATGCTATAGTGAATTAATCTAAAAAAGTAATGGTATGAAGAGACTTCTGACACACATTTTAAACATAATGCTGATGCCAATGCCATCATTTCGATGTCCATATCATATCGGGTTTATGATGGAAATGTTTTAGAGGAAACCTAAGATGGAGCTTTTCCTCAACAAATGCTCCAGGTTGGTCTGGTGTGAATCAAAGGATGAACTTCTGGAAAAGCACCCAACAAGTTTCTTGTTAAGTACGGTGGAGGACCTGCCATGTTGTGGGCCTATTTCTGGGGAATCATAAACACTTTAAACTGAACTAACAGAGAATTTTAAATAAAAATCTACTAGAAAACTGAAAATGTGCTGTCACTGTCTCTTTCAGTACAATGATGACCCAAAGCATATGTAAAAATCAACAAAGACATAGTTCACCAGACACAAAATCAACCTTTTTCCATGGTCATCTTAGTCCCCACACTTAGGTTCTATTGAAACTTGTGGGCTGAGCTGAAAATAAGGGAAAGAGCCTCAGAGGACCCAAGACTCAACCATAAATACTGTGCAAAGAAGAACTGTCAAAGATCTCTCTGTCTCTGGATTTTTCAACCTTGTAAAATGTTAGAGGAGAAGACTAAATCAAATGTTTGGGGGACGTAGAGAGTATTGACAGCATAGGTGTCAATAATTGTGCTTTCATTAATTTAATTAAAAACATTCATTTCTTAACATGGGATTTTTTTTTTGTCTGCATCTATTTACATTTGTAGATATGGATTAATAGTAGTGAATGACATAATGTCCACATAACGGCACTAAACACACTAACAGCAAAAACACATGGCTCTGAGAAATAATAGAAGACTTTTTTTAGAATGTTGAGCACACATCATTGGACAAATGCCTACATGTCATGCTGCCTATTAAAAGATTAATCTCATCAGTATTTCTGAGGTTTACATGTTTTTGACACGCTGTAGCGAACATGTTGTAGTCAAGCTGCGTGGGCTGTAGATATAAAATCAAACATACACCACATGGCATATCTGGACCAGCAGCTGTTTGCAGTAAAAAGAGGTACAGAACAATCAGTTCGTACAGGTATAGCCACTGGAGGAGGCTAAACACGTTTCTGGGGATTTATGGAGAGTAATTCCACACCTAGAAAATAAACTGCAGGCAGAGAGACATGGGGTGAAATTAACTAGTGGTAAACTGACTGTAGTTAGCTCAAACCTCAGCATTCATTATAAAGGCTCAAAGGGATCATCTCAGCTCCTCTGTAAGCTGATATGAAGGGAACAGATTGCTGAAAACAAGACAGATTGTTCCTAATTGAAAGTCCTGCTGTTTCTAAAAGTGGGAGCAATCATGATGTCTTTGGTTGAAACCAGAATAATTGAGCTTCTGATATTTTTGTTAGCTTATTAATATTAAAAACAACATTTAGATCTTACTGACTCTGATTACAGAAGAATATACCACCGAGCCAATGGTTGAAGGTTTTATATCTGAAAGAAAATTAAAGCATCAGACTGCAGCAAGTAATTGTATCTATATTTATCTATATCTGTATTTATCATGCTATACCACAAACAATACTGCGTTTTGTTGGTATTTGATGTGATAGATCAGTACAAAGTAGCACTTAATTGTGAATTTAGTAAAGGTAAATGTTTTTACTGTTATAGCCCTAAAACTGAGCAATAATTTACCAATTCATGTGAGATCTGCTCCTAATTTTGAGACTTTTAAGGTGCTTTTAAATACTCTACTGTCTCTACTGTTTGGCCTTTGAATTAAATAGAGCTGGAACTATTTCTATTTTTCACCTTATTTAATTGTTTTAAACTACTGAATTGGGTATTATTTTAATCATTTCTTTTGTGTGTTTTTCCTTTTTCTAAAGATTGTTCTGGCACTGGCGGCCTTTATTGAACAGCAGTTTGAGAGGAAAGAGGGTGGTGAGAGATGTGGAAGACATGCAGCAAATGGCCTGAGACCAGGAATTGAACCAAGGACAACCCTGTTGAGGACTAGAACCTCTGCACATGGTGCACCTTCTCTACCAGTCGAGCCACACAGTGCCCCAGTTTTTTCTTTTTAGCTACTATCAACTGTTTTATTGTTCTTGCTGTGCAGCACTCTGATGCAGTCTGTTTGCCGTATATAAATAAGGTTGACATTTTAACAAATAAAAATCTGAAAAGTGTGGTGGACATTTATATGCCTTCACCATTTACTCTTCTAAATATGGCGACTTGCCATCAGCAGTCATTTTTGTCCCAAGTCACACACTGGACACAGCAAACAGGTGGAAGAAGTTGCTTTGGTCAGATCAAATCCAGCTGCAACTTTGGCATAAATGGAAAATGCTATGCGGTAAACTAACATTGTGCATCACTCTGAACACACCCTACCCACACAGAAGCATGGTGGTGGAAGCATCATGCTGTGGGGATGCTTGGGATTGAAGAAAATACAGGACAATCCTGGATATTAAAAAAAAAAAAAAAAACTTTTATAGGCTGCAAACACATGAGACTGGGGTGGAGCTTCTTCTTTCATACCCTAAACATACAGCCAGAGCTACAATAGAAAGGTTTAGATCCAAGCATATTAATATGTTAGAATGGCCCAGTCCAAGTCCAGGCCTAAATCCAACTCAGAATCTGTGGCAAGATTTTAAAATGTGGTCACCATCCAATCTGAATGCTCTGCAAAGGAAAATGGGCCACAATTTCAGTTCCAGGTTGTGTAAAGCTGGTACAGACATCACCACAAAAGACTTGCAGTTGCAGCGAACGGTGGTTGTACAAATTACTCAGAACAAGTGGATTTATATTGAGATTACTATACACTCAGGTACGCTTTATTTACTAATAGGTTGACTTCTGGAGGGAGCTGGTTGCACTGGATTTTATTTAGAGATGAAAGAATAATGGGGCTGTACAGTTTTATCAGCCTGTTTATGCTAACCTAGAGCTTGTGCCATTTGTTTTTATCACTATTTCCTTCATTTGTCCCTGACATGTTCCAGTATGTGCATGCACAGTACCTTCTCACTATCTGAATCTGAAACAAGATTTTATCAGCTCAGAGAAGAGGCATGATATGCATAACCTAAAGATGTGTTTGCTTGTTTCTTCCCATGTTTGTTAGCCTATGAGACTATCTTCTTGTTTTGTATTCTGCTGTGCCGAGGATGTGTTCCACTTTGG
This sequence comes from Characodon lateralis, assembly GCA_036250325.1. Classification (NCBI taxonomy): domain Eukaryota; kingdom Metazoa; phylum Chordata; class Actinopteri; order Cyprinodontiformes; family Goodeidae; genus Characodon; species Characodon lateralis. The sequence goes on from JAHUTJ010057584.1 coordinate 29,649, forward strand.
GTGCACACGATTTACAGTTAGGAAACTGAGCAACAATTACAATGTATTTTCATTTGTTAGGTTAAGTTTCCTAAAAACCCTTGGCACTTCGGCATAACATTTGATTTCATCACAGAAATGCCTTTCCAGAAGCCAGAGTATTAAACATTAAGCCATTATTTAATATTTCAAGAAAGACCGCTCTTTCTCTTCTGTAGCTGTACTGTAGCAGCGAAAGATGAAAAAGGAAAGAAAGAGAAAAAGGGACTTTTACCAAATCTGCTTGCAAAAAGCTCCATTTTAATGCATCATCTTAGATGTAGTGCTATTTTGAGATCCATTCAGGTTTCATGTTGTTTAGGTCAGATTACTGGAGTACAATCTAGAGGTGGGATGTCTGTAATTTTGCACAGATGTATTCTAAAAAGCGTAGTAATGTTCATAATTATTATATAAAGACACTATCTTGTCATCATAAGCTATTTTCACAATTTATATTTTATTTTCATTCAGTTTGCAACATAAACATTAAATTTTGTTTCCAGAATGCGCTGCAGTTAGAATAAAACCATTTTCTCTGCATTTGGCTGTGAAATGTTTCCATCTTGTGCAAAATATGCCTAAAAAAGCTGGTCTACTGATTTTTTGGTTTTCAAACATTGTTTGCGAATAAAAATCAGAAAGGTTTTCTGTACCTATGTAATCAGTCAGTTTAATCTGATACCCACAAATAAAATCCAGTGCAGCCTAATTAAAAATAAAAGTCCACCTATGCATGGTTTAATCTCAGTATAAATGCAGGTGTTCTGTTCTTGGCCTCAGAGGTTCTTTATAGAGAACATTAGAGAACAACCAGCATCATGAAGACCAAGGAATACAACAGACAAGGGGAAAAAATGTGGAGAAGTTTAAAGTAAGTTTAGGATCTAAAACAATATCCTAAGCTTTAGACATTTTTTATTTGTAAAATAATTAAACCACATTGTTATTAAATAATAAAAGCCCACTTCACCATTTGTCACTAAATTGTGTTGGTCCATCAGATCTCAATAAATTACTTTAAGGTTTGTGGTTATAACATAACAAAATGTGAAAACATTCAAGGGGTATAAATATTCACATCATTTTCACATCATTGATCATATTAATTTATCAAGCTGATTCACAAAACTGTTTGTTATTTCTCTCTGTGTCAGAAACCAAAGCAGATAAATGCACCATATTCAGAGGTTCTGGCGACTGAAAAAGAAACATCATGAACAGAAAAGTATACGTTGCATGAAACGAGCTCTCTCTCTCACTGAGCCTGTCTACATCAGTCTTTTTTTGCTCCTATTTTTTACTTCTGGACAGTTGTTATAATTAAATGAACCGATGAAATGCTATTGGTTAGTTTCACTGCATGAAACACACCAAAGTAGATAAACAGTGTGTACACTGAAACTAAACATCCGTATTAAAATAATTAACGTGTGTTAGAGGGAGAAAGATACAAGGAGAGAAGTGGGAGTTTGGCTCCAAAGGCGTTGCACTCTTGCATGTTTTGTTGTGTGTATGACTCATAAAGGCGAAGAGCTAGTGAATCAGTGGAGGTTGGCAAAGGAATGATCCATCTAACTGATAACAGCAGATGTTTGACAAGTGCACTGAGAATAACATGAAGACCACTGGAAGTGAAAGGTGCTTCTGTGATGAAAATCATGAGACAGAGAAGGTGAAAAGCATAAAGCAAAACAACTCCTATTGTGACAATAAAAACATGTTTTTATGCACAGCAAGACATATGTTAGAGTGAATAACTCAGTCAGGTTTTATTACTACATAATTGAAAGAATGTCAGCCCACCCTTTGCAGCAGTAAAAGCAAAATCTGTTTTGGGTAAGCTTTAAACATTGTTCAGGAATAGATTAATGGGAATTTCTGACCACTGTTCCAGAAGTACATCTGGAAGATCCGACACTGATGTTGTACAAGAAGGCGTGGCTCATAGTCTCTGCTCTAATTTATGCCAAAGGTGTTTTATCAGGTTGATATCAGAACTCTTTGCAAACTATGCCCAACTCCTGAAAAACAGCTCCATACCATGATCGCCTCTGCACCAAATCCTACACTTACTCGCAATATAATCAGGGACAACATGCTGGAAAGCTAAGGAAATAATTGCAGGAAAGGCAGTAAAATTCTGATGTTTTTCAATTAATCCAAAGGCAGAGATTCGAGTATTCAAGGTTAAAATCTTATAGACCAGGCTCTATAAACAACCCGCACAAGCACATCAGAAAATTTAACCATAATTTTAACATTAACTGCTTAATTTTTGTATCATTGTTTTTGTTGCTGAAAATAACAAGCTATATAAATATTCAAAATGTTACATAACATTTAATCTGAGGATAGCAGAGCCATGATATCTTGAAGTAAGGCTTAGATTTAGCAGCTCTGCCATGAAAACCCATTCCAATGAAGCTCTCTACATACTGTTCTACATGAAGGCTACATGAAGCCTTAGCATCCAACCAACCCTCTCTGTAATATTACATGGCCTATCATTTTAGGGCAGAATTGCTCTAGTTCCCAGTAACTCCCACTTTGTTATAACACCACTAACTGTTGACTGCAGAATATTTACAGCAGGGACATTTAACAAACAACCTACTGGACAGATCACGGTACCAATTTGTAATTCACTGAACTCCTGATAGTGACTCGTTCTTTTACACGTTTGTAGAAGCTGTCTGCATGACCACAGGTGATGGATTTTATACACCTGTAGCTATAGAAGTGAACAGAACACCTGAAATCAATGATTTGGATGATTGAGTGAACACCTTTGCCAGTGTGGTGTATTTGTTGATCTGTTGGTAATGTTCTTACTGTTATTAGCTTAGCAGAAGGTTAAATAAAAGTGTAAAGAAGATTTTTATTTTATTTCATAAGATTTAAATATTCTTAAGGAAACAGCTGGTTGAAGATAAGAGCTGCGGTTAGATGGGCCCATCTAGCTTTTTCTTCAGAGTGGGTTTACACCACTTCAGAATACTGAGACTCTCTGTTGTATTCTTATTTGATGTACAGCAGGAGTCTTCACAAGGAATTGGACTGTGAGAAAACCAGTTTGTCACTCTCAAAATACAATGTCAGGTTCTCCTCTCTTTTCATCACTTTTCACACCATTGTTTCACTGGAGGGGACAATCCACCACATTGTGCTGTCTCAGGGTAAAGTTAATTGCGTTTTCTGTTCAATCAAGAGGAGCTAACCTTATAGACATGCTCTTCTTTTAACTTGTTATTCTTCTCTTCCTTGTGCTCAGATTCTCACCATTTTCTCCCCCCACTGTCTTTCCATTTCTCGTCCTGTCTTTAATATCTCCTCTCATCCTTTTTCCATATTGCAGCATGACCCAACCTCTCAGTAATTTGCAGTCAGACTGTTCACATAATTATAGCTCTGTCCAAAGATGAGGCCCTCCAGATAAAAGTTGTTATCATAGATCCTGACAATTTGGCAATTAAAGTGACAGCAGGGGTCATAGACAGATCCATACACACTCATATTCCTGACTTTAACAGCAACCGCCACCTGGGCCATTAGTGGTCTATATTTCACGATTGACTAGTTGTTAAAAGATGCCCATGTTTCCATTACTTAAACGCAGCAGCGGGAGGTGAGGCTGGATCCAGGAGCCTCTATAATTTGCTGACTGAAATGCTGTAACGGTAAAATGTCAGGGGAATTAAGAAAAAAGCAAGTGTATTAGTTAGGTAATTTCCTTGCTGCTAAGACAGGATTTACTGTGTCAAGAAGTGTATGAGGGTGTTTGATGTGAGTACATTTGTTTATTGACGTTGACTGTATAAAAGAGCGAAACATTATTACAAAAATAAGTCTTACAGCCTGCTCCTCGGCTCCAGCGTGGGCTTTTAGTGACTGATCCAACCCTTTTGGCTGACTGAGCCACACTTTTTTTTTTTTTTTTGCTGTTCCAGAGCCTGCTTTAAGCTGCCTCGAGGTCCTATAGCCTGCTCCACACCTCCTCAGGATCTCTGAACTGGCTCCTCTGTGCCTGAAAGTGTTGGAGCCCAACCTTGGCTCAAGCTGCTGCTGCCTCCATGTGCTCCTGTCCCTGAGTTCTCCGAGAAGGATTTCCAGGTGGGCCCACCTTGGGTTCTTGTTGCTGAGCTTCTCTGTCGGTACCAGTCTTTAGAGCTCCTCTGTGGGTCCCAGTCTCCAGGGCCCCTCAGTTGGCCTCCTGGCAAGGTTCTCCGTGGGTTCTCCCTGCGCCTTCTTTGTTGGCCTCCAAGGTTCCTGCATCACCGGCAATGGCCTCCAGAAGTCTGTGCCTCTGTGGGACAACCTCAGGGTCGTCCGCCTGAACCTTTGGTTTTGTTTTGTTTTCTTTAGCCACATTGTAGCTAATTTCGAGGTATGATTAGAATTATTGTCCATTTAGATGACCAATTTCTGCCCAAGCTTTAACCTTCTAGTTGATGTTATAGGTGGGGGGGTTTTGAAGCTTCTTAAGCCCATGTTAATATTGGACGTGTTTCAATGTGGATAATGGCATTGTCTTACCAGCTTCAGCCAGCATTTGGCTGGTTCTGTTTGAGGGTTGATAGACAAATTTCACACCAAATTAAATTCATTTCTGGGATACATAACCTAGAAATGTGATGGATGGACACTGGTAACACTCGTAAAAGCTAGCGTCAAGAAAAACTGTGAAGTAGTTCAGCTGTACTGAGAACTCTGTACCAAGGTTCCAAGTATTGGAATAGGTATTGAAGGTCCTGTTCTCAGGCCCTGTTTACAGAAAAACAATTTTTGGTGAAAACTGAAAAGTTTCTACTGTTCGTTTACATGGCAACCGCGCACGTTTTCTCTGAAAATTGCATAATTTGAGAGCGGGTTCCAGAGTGTAAAGCCGGGCTCACACTGAACGCGGTGCAGTTCCGGTGCAACTGCGGTGCGGGCGCCGCAAGGAACCCAAATCATTAAAATCAATGCGTACACTTACATTGAAACGTGAACATTACTTAATAACCAGTGACATGGGGTCAAAATATGGCCAAATATGGGCTTTGTTTATGAGAGACTTGCTATATGTTTGAGGTAGTTCTCACGTGAACTCCCAGAAAGCATGTGAACCCACGCAAACTTCTGGTCTCGGGAGTGTCGTTTCCACAGCTGGAGCCGGAGCTGGGCTCGGCTGGCCGCAGCACAGTGTGAGTGGCTTTCTGTAACATGACCGCATAGCATCTGCACCGCGTTCAATGTGAGCCCGGCATAATGGTTTAAAAACGCCCAAGTCAGGAAAAATCTTATCTTTCTTAGGGGGAAGTTCTGGCTCATGCGCAGTATGACTGAAATCTGTAGAAATGAATGAACACCCGGACAACATTAAGGCTGCCGACCAGTTATAAACCCACAGAAGACAAAGATATCAACAATAACAACTGCAGATTGCACAGTGCTGTTGACTCTTTCTCCAAAGTGCTCACTATCTCCCTCGTTTTGTAAGAAGGAAGTGTTTGTGCATGTTGTTTAGTTCCAAAGAACATACCACCACCTAGTGGTGTGGCAGGGAAATTACACCATTTTCATGTCTACTGTTGCTGTGTGAATGGAGACACAATATTGTGTAGATGTACGGCTCCCAGGAACTGACATGGGGGAAAAAAATATATAGCGTGCGCACGAAATGCTAACTCATTCCCACTAAAAAATGAATTCGTTCCCACAAAATACTAATTTGTGCCCACGAAGTACTGATTCTGTTGGAATAATTGTATATAGATTTATCTTATATTTCCTTTTCTCTTGCCTTTACAATTTGACCTTTATAACCTTTCATGCTGTAAGCAAACATGTGATGAGTTCTTTTGCAGGCAAGGAGGAAAGATGAAATCGGGATGATCCAGTCACAGTTGGGGACTCATCACAAGGATAACAGCTGATCGTGCTGAGCAAGGGTCGCACATATCTTAAGATTATGGATACTGTGCAAGCGTGTTTGTACAAGATAATGGTGTGCATGACCTATGTCAGGTTGCTGCTGTTTGTTTCACCCTTTTAGAGCAGCAACGTTCATGTAACTAAGGACCATCCTAAATAAAAAGAGGATTCGGCGAGATGTGTTTCAGAGCGGTAGGAAATTTGTAACTGAAGCATATCTCTGTCCGTTCTCCTTGCAGCGAGTAAGAAACTAATTCTCTTGTCTTTCTCTTCTTTTTGTTATGTTATAGGTATTTTAGGTTGTTTAAACCTGACATGTTCGTTCCTAAGAAGTAGACATCAAGTGTGTTGGAGGAGATGTGTAACTCATAAGTGATGGAGCTCAGTGTACGGTGGGTGTGTACATGTGTGTGTGTGCATACGTGAGAGAGAAGAAGAGTGTGCATGCATGCGGTTGTGCGTTTTGGCATTATGCACGATGGCGACCGGGAAGGAAGTTCAGCTGGCCACGGTACATTTAACGTGCCATCAGTGTGCAGTACAGTTATTAAAAACTCAGCTGCTTCAGCAATCCAGTCCCTTAATTATTATAGAAGTCTCACCTCCCGTGGCACGCAAGTACAGGGAGTTAAGCCCTAAGTGAACAACCATTTCGGCCGTGGAGGAAGCATCTCCCCTGAAGCAGGAAGGGTTAACACCTGGCTCTCAATATTCTATTTAAATGCCTCTCATTATTGAGAATTCCTTGCGATGCCAGGCTTTTCAGAATCTCTTTGTAGCTCCTCCTCAGAATAAAATAAAACTTGATCAGACTATCCCTGTCCATCCAGTTGTTGTATTGTTTGAGAAAGTGCACTGTTTTAGTATTTCGTGTGCACATTATAGCTATGTCGTGAGAACAAATTAGTATTTCGTGTGCACATTACATATATTTTGTGGGAACAAAGTAGTATTTCGTGGGAATGAATTAGTATTTCGTACACACGCTATATATATTTTTCCCCCAGGTCAGTTCCCAGGCGCCGTATAGATGTGTTAACAGAATGGAAAAAAATCCTGTTTTCAGTGGATCGTTGGTATAAACAGGGCCTCAGTAACACTGTAAGGCTTTGGCATCTGTTGTTGTCTTTGAAAGAGCAGAGCTGTTAGATAGGAAGACAAGTGAGAAAGTTTGAATACTTTGCTTATCGTTTTATAGCTCCTCACTCAATTCAATGATTGGGCACCGGTAGACACCGGTGACTAATAAGGTTAATTGTACTAATTTATAGTTAGCCAGTGTGTGTATTTTTTGTCTCCACCATCTTCAGCTTGTTGTTGTGGATTTTTGTGACATGTATCTTTCCCATGCTCTGCCTCTTTATCAGCTGCAATGACTGGGCATCAACAGCACAGCAACAACCCCTGGATATAGGTTTAATCACTAAACAGCTGCTCTGCCATTCACTCACATTTTGCACATGCACGTCAGTGTGTCAATATGTGTCAGTTAATGTTGACAACCCTAGTTGCCATGGCCCTTGTAAGAAAAACAGGTCCACATCATTACAGATCCTCCACCTTACCTAATAGTGGATATGAGACACATTCATCCTTTGTTTCACACCAGACCCATCTTTTGCCAGAAATGCCTTTTCATGTCTTCACTCCCAAATTACCAGCTGGTATGTAGAATAAATCTAATAGTTGTGGAGATCTGGTGACCCCAAAAAGCCACTCTTGTTGCAGTTCTCTAACTGTGAGATTTTTTGTTTACCTCCCTTACTGTACTACTCTTTGTGTATGGTGGCAACGTAAACATGGCTTCTCATCCAGCCTTGGCTGGCACTGTTTAAATGATTACTCTGACTGAAGTGGCAAGTTTAGGTGAGTAGAAACTTTCTTGGAGCCATTTCCTGACGTTTGCAGATCCATACACATCTGCCTTCTTTAATAGCATGTTAACTTGTTTTTTTCCACTTTGATGAGCAGCTAAGAGAAACAGGCTTTTGTTTCATGTCATATTCAAGACCCAGTGAGAACCTTATTACACATTGAAAGTTTCCATACATTCTGATTAACTTAAAAAAGTAGTATTAATAATAATAATAAAAACATATTCAGTTACAGTTAGGAATTATAAGGGCTGCCAATAAGTATGACATTGATGATTTTGTAGCAATTATTTTTTAAGATGTGATTTGAAATGATTGCACTTGAAATGAAATTAGATTTTTTTTTGCCTCCTAACTTTTAGGGTGAGATTTTACTACCGCATAAAATAATTTATTTATTTAAAGGATTTTCAGATGAGAGAACAGTACTCTGGTTAAATTAATCTCCAAAGTGCTGCAGTATCTTAAAGCAACTTAATTTCTTATGCACTTGGGACGATGTTTTACCCTCTCTTAGTAAGACACAAGAATGCAGTTTAAATATCTTTTTGTTCTATTTTTGAGTAGCTATGAAAAAAATTTTTCAGATTTTCTACAGCTTCACAGTCACCTTTCTAACATAATCCATAGAAAACATTCATGATAGCTGCAGATGTCTTTGATGCAGGTCTTACCAAAAACGTGCCTACTATTTTATGACTTTAAAGAAATATTTCAGATAAAAACTTGCCACATGAAGAATGAAACAAACAGGATAGAAGTTCATTAAAGTTATTTGATGTGCATAAGGCATAGAAAATGCATTAAATGCATATAGAAAATACAAGGAAATAATTATGAATTAACAGTTCAAGAATGCAGGTTTGGTTTAATACAGTAAATAAACGAGCACAAGAACTTTTGAAGTTTTATGAAAAGTTCCAATTTAATTTTCTAATGTTCATAAATATTATCTCATTGCTTCATCTTGACAGGAAACCACACCGCCCCGAGCAATCAGCACAAACCACTCAGTAGCTTGATAACATCAGCACCATCCATGCACGAAGCTCTACAATCAGCTACAGTGAGCGGCTGGTAAAGCTACTTTGCTACAGAATTAATTTCTCAACGTCATGCTCCTTACAGTCTGCACAGAGTTACAGGCTTCAATGTTTTAAAGGATCTAAATTAATCCTCTGTCTTGTTTTATTTCTTGTATCACCAAATAATATTTTAGGATAATCAAACAAGATAAATCCTATGGATTAGCAATGGGGTGTCCCTCAAGTTTATATGTGCGTGAAGGCAGATCAGCAAACACTTTTTGGCAATATAGTGTAGATATCTTGATTTTATTAAATGTATTTGGAGGCTTAATGTGGGCTATCCTATCTTTTCCAACAACGTCAACAGGTTCCAGAGCAAGGTCGTATCAAGGCTGTATGGGCCCTAAGCAGAATTTGATTTGGAGCCCCTATTTCTGTTCAGATCATCACCACAACTAACATGGTTTCAGTGGTTCAAGTTTAATTGGCTGAGCCTAAAAGCAACCATGCATAATTGGTTATTATCAGCTGAGATGTATTTGTGAACAAACCGAGCTCAAACACAAAGAAAAGATTAAACTTGTAGCATCAAATCATAACTATGTTAATGCAACAATCAAATAATGAAGATTATTATTTACACTTTACAATGTAAACTTACCTATTGTTTTAAATCTCAAATTTTATCGTCAAACAATTTAAAATCTTATTCTGAAGCCATCAAATGAAATTTAATAGTAGTCTCATTCTCAATAAACAAATGAAAACATTTTGGATCTATAGTCAGTGTTAAAAGTATTTATGGGTGGCCTCTGTTAGTTGGGGGTCTCTAAGCGTAATTCCCTTATGTCGGCTGTGTCCAAGAGAGAAACCTGTTCCCGCCAACACCCTCTAGCTCATTCTGAGGGATCCCAAGGCATTCTCTGGCCAGAAGGGATCTATTATCCCTCTGAGGTGTTCTAGGTCTGCCCATGGGTCTCCTCACAGCTGAATGTGCCCAGAAAACCACCAAAGAAGGGCCCCAGGAGGCATCCTGATCACATCTCCAAATTACGGAGGGATGTCAAAGTGAAGACAGGTTCACGGTTGCTACAGTTGTTTTAGGGGTTCTTTTACACTTATTTTTTAATAAGTTTAATTTAAATGTTTCAAAACAGGTGGCCTGTAACTTATTGTCATTTTATATCTCCCAACCTGGTATTTTACCTCTCTCACTGGTTCCAAGCTTTAAATAGTTTAAGAACCCTCTTGTCTTGCTGATTTTCCCCCTTAATTTGCTCCATGCAGTAAAAGATACACCTATAAACCCACATGATGACAGAGAGTTGAAACATGTGGACAGGATAGTTCTGACCAGGATTTCTGCTAAATGGAGGAAGACATGAATGGTATGAATGACATAAGCTTGAATGAGTGATTTAGGATTAGGATTAGAGATGTCTTCCCCCCAAAAAAGGGCAGAGGCTGAAATAAATGATATGGTAGTCAAGCGGGGGTGGATAAGATGAATTGAGTTGAATAGATGAAAGACAGAGTTACAAAGGTGGACAGGGGATGAAGTTGAGGTGCGAAGGTACTGAGGAAAATGAGACAGCAGAGGCATGAGAATGATAGGTCAAACCATGAAGGCGTTTAAGATGATGAATGAATTGTGGCGTGAAGGCAGGAGATTGCTGAATGGATGCTGGTGAGTGAGCCTGCGAAGGCAAGAGAATGATAGATGAATCTACATACGCAAGAGAATGATGACAGAGTCTGCGTAGGTGTGAAAGGATAGATCATGCAGCGATGAAGAATGTACTGAGCCACGAAGACATGAAAATGATGAATGGATGCAGGTGAGTGAGCCTGCGTAGGCATGACAATGGAAAATGAGCCACAGTAGGCGATAATGTATGTAGAGTGCTGCGAAGGCATGAAAATGATGACTGGATGCAGGTGAGTGAGCCTGCATAGGCATACGAATGGAGAATGGGCTGCATGGGAAATGATAAATGTAATGAGCCGAGAAGGCATGAAAATGATGAATGGATGCAGGTGAGTGAGCCCGCATAGGCATGAGAATGGAGAATGGACCGCATCGCATAGGCATGAGAACAGAGAATGGTCTGCATAGGCATGAGAATGGACAATGGGCCGCATCGCATAGGCATGAGAATGGAGAATGGTCCGCATAGGCATGAGAATGGAGAATGGGCAGCATCGCATAGGCATGAGAATGGAGAATGGTCCGCATAGGCATGAGAATGGAGAATGGGCCGCATCGCATAGGCATGAGAATGGAGAATGGGCCGCATCGCATAGGCATGAGAATGGAGAACTGGCTGCGTGGGAAATGATAAATGTAATGAGCCGAGAAGGCATGAAAATGATGAATGGATGCAGATGAGTGAGCTCGCATAGGCATGAGAATGGAGAATGGTCCGCATAGGCATGAGAATGGAGAATGGGCTGCATCGCATATGTATGAGAATGGAGAATGGGCTGCATAGGCATGCGTGTGGTGAGCGAGCCTGCGTAGGCATGACCATGATTTAGACAGAAGGACGATGACACAGCAGAACCTAATGAAGGGGAGAATGAAGAGATGACGAGGCGGTGAAAGAATGAATGAATGAGGATGAAGGATGCTGACGAAGGATCTTGGAGAAACAGGGATAAGAGACATGAATTAAGATAAGACGGTCTATCTAAAATGATAAATACGATTTATTGAAGGGCCATCCATCACCAGATAATGAAAGAAGTTCTTACCCAAGAACTCAGAGATCTTTGGGCAGCTAACACAGAGAAAAAGTCTGACAGACATAGGATGAGAAGGATGAAGATGACCAGTGGCCGAGTTGTTGAAGGGAAGATGTTGAGACTCCTTGGGTGGCTGCAGTAATGGCTGCCTCTGTTCTAAATGAATGGCTAGAAAACTGACCAGGGGCAGGTTGCATTGGATTAGAGTCTGTCTAAAATATATGAGGAACCAGGAGGCAGATATAGGGCTCGTACTGGAGTAAGAAAGAGGGGCATTATGGGTGATGTTTGAGTGTGAATTTGAGCATGGCTTGAAATTAGCTGAACGAGGCGAAAACAATAGAGATGAAATGTGGGCCTTCCCTTTGGTATATTGAGATGGTGTTTAAAATTATCACGATAGAACTTGAAGTCTGACAAGACTAAATATCTAGATGGAATGAAAGTTATTAGAAATACACTTAACCTGAAACCCGTAGAGGGCTTGAACATCACGGAGTTAGGATTCGATATGTCACCCCCCAAAAAACTGAGGCCAAGGCCGAGCAAAAACAGATATGAATGGAGGACAAGGGTAGGGAGGAAAAGGATGATAAGAGCCAGGCGACAGGCGAAGAAGGGGAAGGACATGAATCTGGCCAAATTCAAGGGAAAGGAAACATAACAAAGTGCTGAGTAAGAGCTAAGCTGAGCCTAACAAGTGAAGGAGAAAGATGAAGCAGACTGGCTGGAGAGGGAATGGAATAAACTGCTTAAGGTGGAACGCGCCTGATGAGACGTGGATGGGACATGATAAACCTGACTAGACCTGGTGGATGCGCCATGGGCCAGCCTGACAGGCGAAGGGAGAAAATAAGTGATAGCTGACAAGCAAGAGGATGGGAACTTGGTAAACCTGACGATGCGGGGAGAGAGAAAGACTTGGTCATGCCTGACAGGCAAGAAGGGGAAGCAAGGATAAGTTTAAACTGAAAAGGCCAACCATCACCAATTAATGCAGAAGCTCTTACCTAAGAGCTGATAGATCATTGAGCGGAGCACAGAATGGAAGTTTGGGCGGACATATGAAGAGAATGCTGAAGTCGACCAGCGGCCGAGTTGTTGTAGGGATGCTGTGGAAACTCCTTGGGTAGCTGCTGAAGTGGCTGCCCCGATTCTGAATGAGTGACCTGAGAACTGACTAGGGGGAAGATTGCAATGAACTACAGTTTGCCTCACAAATTTGGGGAACCAGGAGGTGATCATGGGAACTCCTTCTAGAGTAAGGAAAAGGGGCATGAAGGGTAAGCTGATTTGTGACTGCCAGTGACTGTCCACTGTCTCTACATGCTCATCCAGGAGGAGTGAATGCTGCAAGTCACTGACTGGATGCAATCTGCTGGGTTTCCTTAGACAGAAAAACATTTTATCCAATTTGAATAAATAACTGACTCTGACTGCACTGTTCAATGGTTAGGATTAATTGGAATGTATGAACCTGACTTTTGTGAAGTGCCTTGAGACGACATGTGTTGTGAATTGGCGCTATGTAAATAAACTGAATTGAATAGAATTTGTGACGTTTGAGAACAAAAGAGAACATGGCTTGGAAAGGAGAAAACAGGCCATCGAGGCGAGCAATGGAAATGAAACATGGACCTTTACCTTTGAAGTAAAGTTTGAAATGGACTGGATAGAACTTAAGGTCTGAAAAGGCTGAATCTCTAGATGGCACGAATGAATTAGAAGGAGAAGTAAATTCGCTACTCAAAGAAAGCCGAATAAGGCGAGGAGGGAGGCGCTGGAGAGAAGAGATTTGAAATAAGTTGAAAAACAATCATAAGAGTCATAAGGAGATTTTTTTTTTTTATAAAGAGGGGAAATGTAATAGATCTCTGGGAGTCAGGCTGTGGAATGCAATGATTTGAGATGCCTTTGAGAAGAAGTTTAATGCCGTGATGAGTGAAAAGCTTGGCGTGGGCTAAGAAAGATGATCTTTTGATAAAAATTGATGCCTGCTAATAGGCTGCGGATGTAGGGGAGCTTGAAACGACAAAGTTCAAAACAATGAGTAATGAAAGCTAGGACTGTTTGAATGCAAACCAGGTACGATAGTGTGTTATAGCAAGGCAAAATTTACAAAGGTTTGCCAGGCGAAGGAATGGGGTTTCAAAGTGGAAGGAGCTGGACCTGAGATACAGCAATGTTAGACTGATTGCGACGGAGGAAGGAGAGAGAGGAATAATTGGAGAAGGGTGAAAGTAGGCTGATGGACAGAGACGGCAGAATACCTGAAAATTTTAAATGAGACAGGGCATCAGTGACTGGATTAGAATAACCTGGAACATGACAGGCCTGCCAGGATTCGATGGAGGTAAGAGCTACGTCCGTGAAATATTGTCTGTTCATAAATTGTTTCATAAGAGTTTGTTATTCTGCTGCGGCAGTAATGCAGTTAATGCTTATATTATGAAAACACTTAGTCCAGGAAGGTGCTGTAAATCGATTGTCGCAAGCTGAACAGAGCAGCGCCAACCTGGTCTGCCGAGAGAAAGTGTGCACCACGATTATAACGGGAAAGGATATAGTTAACATGTATCGAAATAGTAAATGATTCTTAGCACCTGGATGATAAGGGAACAAGGTTGGTATAAATGTTTGAATGCGTAAATGAATATTTAGATATTCGTTGCTGTTATATTTTATTGCTGTTATATTTTAACTAGTTTCAATATTATTAGCTAAGTAAAGTCACAGACAACTGAAATATTATGTGTTGCATTATTTTGTTTAACGCTACAGAGAAAATAAAGAAGGCAATATTTACAAGTTTAATAAATATACGTGGTAAAACAGGGTAAAAGCACTCAAGGGAAAAATTGTCAATGATAAAAGGGGGTTGTAATAATTTAAGGTAAATAATTCATTTATGGTAAATGATAAGGCAAAAAGGCTAAAAGCAGCATATTGTTAGAGTTAGTAAGGTATGACGTTCTGTATATTCTTAGCTCTAATGATGTGTTCACATGCAAGGCTCTGTCAACAAAGGATTGTAAACCATCCGTTCAAGAGCCCAACTTTTGGACCGGGACTAGAGACCATAAAAACTGAAAAGAGTCCACCGGGAGAACGACGTCGCCATAAAAGAAAGAGATACCATTCCAGTTCTTAAGGAGACTGGAACGGGAAGCCAGCAGCTTGAGTTTGCTGGGCAGGAGTACTGGAAGAAAGGAAGAGAAGAACAAAGAGCGTTGTGATGGCTAACTGAGCCGCAGGAATCAGAGGTGGCTTGCGTCATAAAATTTCAGTGGCAAGAATAAACCAGTCTAGGCAGACTCCTGATTGAGTGAGGGTGGATGCAGCTTGGCAGAGAAGGATTTGTGATATTGATAGAAAAATCGGGAAGCCATGTTTAAAATGTAGGTCGACGATGAGGGACGGATGAGATCGAGCTTATTTTATGGGCTTTGGTGGCACAAGCTCGCCAAAAGGGAGATTGTTTGTAAGGTGGGGAATGATGATTCAAACATAGCAGTACAGCCATCAGGGGAAGTGACACAGTGGTCAACCTCAGGAGATGGTAACAATGAGAGAACCCAGATTAATGAGCTGCCCCTGCAGGATTTTGGAGCAGAGCCTGAGTGAGATGTTAGAATGCGTGGGAGTATATAATCTACCTGAATGTAAAACAGGAGTGGAAAACACAGCGTCCTGAAGGGCATATGAATGAGGAAACAGTTGAGAAAAGAGAATGAAGTGATACATCTCACCCTTAGAGACGAGCCAGGATGAGTGTTGCGATGGTGAATGACAGTGTGAGGGGCCAAGGAGCAGGTTGAACGTGGGCAGAGCGGAGACAAGGAAGTGCTAACGTGGCAGAGTTGGAACCGAACACCCGAAGAAGCTGAGTAAAAGATGGTATGGAGCGCTGGAGAGAATCCATGAACGGAATGAACGAAGCAGGGAGGATTGAGGGACAACCGGAGTAGAAGACGTGGAAGCCTGGGGTGCCAGATGATCGCTAGGAAGAGAAGCTGCTGCCGGAGACAGCCGGGTGAATGGCGGCGGGAGCCGGGTTACCGGCAGGACTATCTCATTGATGCTTAGAAGGAGAATCGAAGCTCGGCGGGAGAGCAGGGAGATCCATGGTTGGAGGTGCTTAAAAGCGAAGACTTGAAGGGTGATTGGATGAGGAGGAATGCAGACTTGACCCTGATTGGTTGGAGCGGAGATGCATGATGGAGTCATAGTACGGAGCCAGTGGTGGAGGTGAGTCTTCCAGATTGAATTTTCGTTAAAACTGCATTTGAACTAAAAGCTGTATTTGAAATTTTAAATACTTGTATCATAAAAGCTTAATTTTAGTTCTTTTGATCCTATGGTATGAATTAGGAAATATATATATATATATATATATATATATATATAGATTATTTCATAGATTTTTATTTTTCTGTCATTAGTGGCAGCCTTAGTCATAGAACTACAACCCTTAAGATAGTGAAATAGTTCATTACATTTTTTATTTTTATCATTTTAATGTGTTTTTCATGCTTTTGGAAACAGTGGCGATTGCTCTATGACTGCAAGGGAAGCTCAGCTTCCCCTAAAATGTCAAAAA
This sequence comes from Characodon lateralis, assembly GCA_036250325.1. NCBI lineage: Eukaryota > Metazoa > Chordata > Actinopteri > Cyprinodontiformes > Goodeidae > Characodon > Characodon lateralis. The sequence continues at coordinate 45,830 of JAHUTJ010057584.1, forward strand.
ATAAGTGATCAAATATATACTGTTGTGTGTACATGTCATTGACTAAATATGCGCTACAACGCGCTCAACTTTTGTTC
>JAHUTJ010057585.1:0-45842 GCA_036250325.1 Characodon lateralis
ATGATGAGACTATCAATATTATCATCTTCTTTTAGCATAAGATGCTTTATTATTAAGAGTGGCTTGGAACCAATTTCTACCAGTAAACTTGGAAGGATTATTAATTATTATTACTCCCAAGGATTATTAGTGTCATTTGATTTGTTTTTCTGTGTCTGTATCTGTGTTTATTTTCTTTGTGATTGTATTGTAATTGTTCTTCCTCATGTACAGCGCTTTGAATGTCTTGTTACTGAAAAGCGCTATATAAATAAACTTACCTTACCTTACCTACCTAAAGACAACAGGTTGCAGTGGATTTTATTTACAGGTATCACAGTAAGTGGTGGCTAAATAAAATTGCACAAAAACGTTTTAGGTTCTTATTTGCAAAACGTTTTGCCAACCATGTATCATTTTTCTTCCACTTCACTATTATGCAGTACATTGTGTTGGTCTGTCACTTAAAATCTAATAAAATACGCTGGAGCTCATTGTTACAATGTGACAAAATCTGAAAAAAGTTCAAGGGGTGTGACTACTTCTGTAAGGCTTTGTAAAAATAACCTTTTTTAATTCAATTCCTAAGAACTCCCTAAAGGGAAAATGTTTTAGAGTCTGGGAGTCTAAGACATGACCATATCTTCCCTTGTCACTTCTCCACACTCAGCTGCCCTCTTCTGCCCTTGTCTTTCCTAATTTTAGAGATATGGAGTCAGCCATCAAGACCATGGTGACAACGTTTCTTAGTTCTGCCAAAGGAAAGGAGAGCCTCGACAGTAAATCCTTCCAGAAACTGGTTCAGAAACAGCTTGGTAACGTCATGGAGGTGAGAACACACACAATTGCTTGCTGTTATGCATAATTTGTAGCTGAACACATTTAACCCAGATTGTTTCTTTGCATCCCATACATCAGGACACAAACAGTTCTTCTGCCATTAAGGAGATGCAGCAGGGCCTGGACGAGAACAACGACGGAAAAGTCAGCTTCCAGGAATACCTGTCTATGATTGGCTACCTTGCCAACAGTCTCAGTGAGAGCAAGACCGAATCCAAAGCAAATGCGTCATAGAAGAGACCTTCATCAGATCTTCAAACTAAACCACACCCTCTTCTTTCTAAATTCAAAACATTCCAGTCATTTTGTATACTTTTTTTCTTAAACGTCCATAATCATTTTACTGAAATGCAATGTTTTCTGAACTTTGCTTGTTTTTTATTATTTTCTCCATAGTCTTATTCAAATAAAGTTCTCTTAGTTGGTCTTTCTTATGCAAACACATAAAGAAAACATTGTTTGCAAATCAGAGTTTTGTAATAAAACTAAAGTGGATTATAATTTTTAGTTATTGCCATTGCGTTTTTTCTATCAAGTGTTTAATAAATTTTTTTACACATTACCCTTCCCTGTTATTCCACTGGGATTTGGAGGACGAAATCTGCCTAAATTAACAATACACACAGAAATAAATGACTTAATGAATAAATACATTTTTCAACAAAATAACCAATGTGCCTGTAAATGCACAAAAAATTTCAAAAGAAGAGTTTGGTCCTCCACAGGACAAACCTGTACATGTATTCATGCTATTTTTAGCTCAGTTGAACCACTTTGTTTAACTCAGAGAAGTGGTTTTCACTGCTGAAAGGAACTGGTGATACAGAGCTACTCAGAAAATCCGAAGAAGTAAAGGACAGAACAGAACAGAACAGAAAGAATAAAGTAATTTCTCACCAGGAAATCAATCCAGTGTCTGAATCCATATTTTAGATGAGCTATCTCTCACCACACTCATCCCATCTGACCAAAGCTCACAGTTCTAGGTTAAGTCCCAGCAGCAGTTAAAATAATTCACGTTTGCCTTTGTGATGGATGGAATAGAAAGAACTTTTTTCAGCATGTTTCGCCAACAACTGGTTGACAAATAAAGGGCATTTTTTGGCTTTTATGGAGATAAGTTGTCCCCAAGATGTTGCTATTTACTTATCAGTGATGTGGATTTTTGTTTACATCCCTCACCATCCTGCTCACTGAAGGTGGCAGGAACAAAAACTTGTCTTATAAACTTTGTCTTTTGTTTAAAACCTTTTCTCTAACCATAGATCAGAGTGAGTTTAGTAGCTTTTCTCTTGCAGCCATTATATGACTTAGGCCTGGTTCACACGGCAGGATTTTTATGCCAAGTTTTGCCCCAATCATCGTGAGGACTCTTAAGATAATCTTATGAAACATTCTTGTTGTGTGTGGTGTGTTAAGAGTGATTTGGTCAGCTTGTAAGAACATTGGGACTGCTCCCCCCTCAAATTGGGGATGTTCAACATTATGGATTGTTTTGGTCCATTATCCTACAGTGTGGGGTGTTCCCCGAGGACAAACGAGGAATTACTCTGAACTCACGTTTCATCTTGAGAGGGTTTGGTGAGATTTCCCATCTGACATTTGAATGTTTGCGAGTGAAATCTGTTCGTGTGTGGTGTGTTTTGCTTGCCGTGTGGATGGACACCACACACTATAGGACCAAACCTATTATGTCTACGATTTCTTAAAAAATAATCACCTATGGGCTCTCTTAAGTTTTAAAAATCAACAAACAGTTTTAAAAATCTTGCCATGTGAACCAGGCATTATTTCTATTAACACATATCTGCCTTAACTGAATGGCATGTTCTCTTGTCTTTCTCATCTCAAAGAGTGACAAATAAATATAGCCCCTTGTGTCATGCCATATTTATGCCACAGGCAAACAGGAAGTCATAGTTTACTAACACTAGACATTTTCACTCACAACTTAGAGGTTGGATTTTTTTTTTCTAAACATTTCAGTGAGATAATGCTGCAATAAAGGATTGATTTTTTTAGGCTTTTCATGCATCTTTACCAGGGGTGCTTATAAACATGGAGGGAGCTTTATGCACTGTCGTTTCTCTCCACATTGTTTGATGCAAAGCTACCTTTCTTCCTCTCTCCTTACCTGCTGCACTTGCTAAATATAGCCGTGAATTCCCTAACGAGTCCGACTCACCGGCCTTTAGATGCATGAACTGCTGCAACCAGATCCTGACACACAGTATGGTTCCCTTTGTCCACCATCCTGTGTCTCTGCAACACTATCCACATATATGGTGCACAGGAGCGTGAACTCACACTGTGTTACCCCACTCACTGACACAATATACTGCTGCAAAGGTGCATAAACAAGAAGATGCTCTTATCAATATTGCACACAGATAAATTTCATGGTTTTTTAAAATGAAAGCGCCTCAACATTAACGGTTATATAGTTTACTCTCAGATTTGAGATCTTGCATGCATATGAACATATTTTAAGCCGTTAGCTATCTTCAACGCACTGCTTCAAATCGAGGTGGATTCATGACATGAACCATTTAGAGCATGTTTCTGTTCCTGCTGAAATGTGCCTTCAGTGGACTATTTGAAGACTGTTTCTGTTCCCCTTCAAAGGTGACAGTGGTTATGCTTTTGTTTTCATGCTATTTGCTCAAACATAAAGCAACTTGGAGTTTGGGGCATGAATGTGTTTACTAAAGTGTTCATATGTGCAAGTCCTTGCTTTGTGTGAAGGTTTTGTATGAGGATTTCTCTGCAAAATTTAATGATTTTTTTTACTAGCTCAATTTTTACAGCTAATTAAAAAACAATTTCTCTGAAAATTAGAATATTACCTATGACAGATCAAAAGAGATTTTTAACAGAAATGTTAACCTGTTAAAAAGTATGCCCATGTACTGAACACCATATGCGCCCAGTAACTCAGGCTCTTTTTGAATTTATTACTGCATCAATGCGGTGTACCATAAAGGTGATCAGTCTACTGCTCTGCTGAGGTGTTAAGGAAGTCCAGGTTGCTTTGGTGGTTTCTTCAGCTAGTCTGCATTGTCGGGTCTGGTGGAAAATAAATCAGCATCTCCATAAAATTTGTCAGCAGAGGGAAGCATGATGTGCTCTAAAATGTCCTGGTAGAAAACTGCCTAGATTTTGGTTTGATAAAACTCAGTAGACCAACACTAGCAGATGACATGGCACCTCAAATTATCATTGACTGTGGAACTTTCCCACTGGACCTCAACCAACATTGATTTTGTGCCTGAAAAAATATTTTGTACCACTGTGCAACAGTCCAGTCCTTTTTTACCTCAGCTTAGCTAAGACAGCTCTAATGTCATCTCTGGTTCAGGAATAACGTAACAGAAGGAATGCAACATTTGTAGCCATCAGCAGTCCATGCCTTGTGAATTTCCCAAACTCTTGAATGGCTTTGCTTCAGTATTCTGTCAAGTACTTTTCCCTTCCACTCAACTTTCCATAAATATACTTGCATAAAGCACACTGTGAACAGCCAGCTTCTTTAGTGTGGGTTGCTGTCTGGTGAAAAACTGTCAAGTCGGCAGTCTTCCTTGTGATAGTTTAGGCCTTAATAATGTTTTTTTTTATTGGTCTTATGTAACATTCATATATAATGAGAAACTGCATTTTGGGGTTTCATTAGCTGTAAATAAAACAAATGCTCGATTTATTGAATCTATACAATATGAGTATTTGTTTAAGAGCTGAAACTAATTATCTTTATAATGAAGTTATTAAGATGTATCTTTCAGTGTTTTCTGTGAAAATATAATCTCCAAGTAGCTCTGCTACGAGCAGCAGGTGGACCTTTGAGTACATGTGTCCCTGACAGGTGTCCGATAGGTAAACAGAGAAGTCAGTGAGGAGAAGACGGGATGGGAGAACAGGTGGAAGGAGGGAGAGAGGTGATTTGGGTGGAGTAAAGGGGTTGTATTTAAGGCGCTGTCGTCCAGAGCCTCCCTATCAGCCGCTATCGCCTCCTCTATCTGCAGCTCATCGTCAAGACAGAGCTTCATCTCCACTCAGGTAGGAAACAAAGACACAGAGGACCCTGGCATCTTAGACATCTCCCTTGCTATGACTGAAAGCTTACTTTTTAGAGATGCAACTCATGCATCTGATACATTGTTTTTGCTTTGGTGCACAGCAAAATACAAAGGCAGAAAGAGCTTCCATCAGTTTACTAAAATGCCTCCAATCCTCAACTTAATACTGACAGTAGTGTGTCAGGAGGTGCCAAAAATGCTTTTTTATTAATTGTTGACACTTCTTATTCATTCTTTCCAGAAAACAATGCATTGAAAAGCAAAAAAACTGACACAGTAGTTGGAAATGTCTCTCACAGGTTATAGGTGATGCAGTTTGGAGAAGGGCAAGACCTTACACCCGTCTACACTGTTTTCAGCTAAAGTAAAAGGCAGATCAGGTTGCCTCTGAGTACATCTCTTCCTTTCGTTGTTTGGCCAGCTTAGAGTTTAATTTCACCCATATCAGCTGGCTCGCATGTTCAGCAGCCAACTCTTAGAGGTCCAAACACTATAGCATAGCAGCAAACTAATTGAAGATTGGTTTTATATGTGGTAAAACTTTATCAGGATGGGGAATCAAAACAGACCTAATTTTTAGGAAGTTTTCTACTTGGCAGGTAGCAGTTTTTCTTTCTTAGTGATTATACTTCTTTACTTTTCCATGATTTTGTCCTGTTTATTTCTGGGACTTCAAATTAAAGATTGCAGACAGAGGTTTTAGCTGGTAATAATTTTTCTAAAACTGACAGAGCACCATCTGCAGGCACAGGTTCTCACAGACTGTTAAGCTATATCTCTAACCCATTCACCTGTGTTCCTTCCCAGAATGTCTTTGCCCAAGTCAGAGAATGCCTCCACCCTGGAGAATGCTATGCAGCTGATGATCCAGACCTTTCACAAATATTCTGGAAACGAGGGGGACAAATATACGCTGAGCAGGGCTGAACTCAAAGAGTTGCTCACTACGGAGCTCGGCACCTATCTGGGGGTAAGAAAGCACATAACGCCACACACACAAGTACATTTTAGCTTTGTACATATTTGTTCCCTTTTCTCACAAATGCAGAATGCCCAAGACAAAGAAGCTGTGGATAAGGTCATGAAAGACTTGGATTCAAACAATGATGGAGAGGTAGATTTCACTGAGTTCGTCATCTTGGTCGGAGCTCTGACCGTAGCCTGTAACGACTTCTTCCTGGAATACAATGATAAGCCAGAGAAGAAGTGAACACCTACTTGGCTCAAAGAAATCCCCTCTTGCAAGCACAAAACCCCTGCGTTCCAGTGAGGAAATGGTAATAGAGATACTGTCATGAAACTGAAGTGGAAAAATACCTAAAAGCGTACTGGCCTGAACTGTAATAGTGGCTTGTTTGTTTATTCACTCTTTAATGTCTCTTCATAACTGTGTTATTACAACGTGATGATTATTTCTTATTTCATAACCCACAATTCAATTTCTTGAAATACTTTTTGATACACCTTCAAACAAAAAGGTTTCTTTCCCTGAAAAGAATAAACATTAATTCAAACCATACATTGTCGACTGTGTTTTATTACAGCACAAAATAAAAGGAAAACAAACGATGGACACTAGGGGGCAGCCTTAGCCTCTGGTTTATCAAAAAGCAACATTGTGACAGAGTTACTGTGCTCAAACTGGCTTTTCCATAGATTCAAGTTGCAGGTTAACGTTGCCATACAAGAAGGTCAACAAGAAGTCAATCATTAAAGTCAGTTAACAGTAACTTGCTGTGGTTTGGGGGTTAGCTTTAATAAAATGGTATAGGGTTCACATGTTTATACATTTTTTTAAAAGAGCCAGTGCACAGTAATGAACATAGTTATTCCCTGTGAATGTGCCATATTTTATCCATAGTCTAATTTTATTCTGCAGCCCTTTGCAGGATGATAAGATATGATACGCCGCTAAAATAGAAATAAAATAAAAAATACATTATACAGTGCCTTAAAAAAGGCATTCACATCATTTGACTCTTTACTACATGTTTGTACAACCACAAACAGCAGTCTGTCTTATTGGGATTTTATGTTACAGACTAACAGAAAGTAGTGCATAATAGTGAAGTCGAAGAAAAATTGCAGCTGCAGGTCTTCTGGGGTTTCGTCAGAACCAGTTTTGCACATTTATTCAAATTTTTGCCTATTCTTTGCAAAATAGCTGAAGCTCAGTTAGAAATGATGGAATGCATCTATAAACATACATTTTAAACTCTTGCCATAGATTCTCAATTGGGTTTAGGTCTGAACATTAATAGGGGCATTCTAACTCTTGATTATAATTTAATCTAAAATCCATTTTAGCGCTGGCTGTATGTTTAGGGCAGGAAGGTAAACCTACAGGCTTTTTATACGACATCTCTGAATTTAGCTTCATCCATCTTTCTAGTGGGTCTAACCAAATTCACTGTCTCTGCTGTCTCTGCTCAGCATTATCCTGTCCCCACACCATAATGCTGCCACTGCCATGTTTAACCATGTGGATGGTGAGTTAAAAGTAATTTGATGTTTTAGTTTTCCCCCACACACAACATTTTGTGTGTAGGCAAAAAAAAAAAAAAAATGCAATTCCCATCAGATAAGAGCATCGTTTTCTGTATTTGCTGTGTTGCTCCTGTATGGCTTATGGTAAACTTTAAATGGGACTTGAATGGCTTTCTTCTTGCCAGTCTTACATAAAGGCCAGATTTGTGCAGCGCAAGACTCTTGGCTGCTTCTCTTATTAATCTTCTCTTTGCCTGTCCAGCCACTTCAGGTTGAGGACATGGTCAAGGTAGGTTTGGAGTTGCTCCTTACTCTTTCTATTTTGCAACCTAATCCTGCTTTAAGCTTCACAGTTGTATCCATGACCTGCCCGCTGTGTTCCTTGGTCTTCATGATACTGTTTGTTCACAAATATCATCTAACAAACCTCTGAGGGCTTCACAGAACAGCTGGATTTATACTGAAATTAAATACACAATGGCTGACTCCATTTATTAACTAGCTGACTTCTGAAGGTAGTTGCTTGCACTGTATTTTAGTTAGAGGTATTAGACTAAAAAATCTGAATATACATTCACACTTTCAGGTTTTTATTTGTAAAAACCTTTGAAACCCATGTTAAATTGTCCTTTCACATCACAATTATGCACTAATTTGAGTTGGTCTTACATATGGTAAAAGCCCATAAAAGGTGTAGGGCTTTGAATAATTTTGCAAGGCACTCTATCAACAGACAAATAAACAACAGCACCTCAAACAAAAAAAAAACTAAGTACAAACGAGATAAAAAGTGTAAAAAAAATACACGTGCACAATTTTCTATATCAGCTAAACGTATTTATAAAGAATAAGTGTGTTTGGGGCAGTCAAGGTAGGGGAAATCGATCCCACCAAGCTCCTCACCCCTTAGAGTGAGTTTGAATTGCAATGTAACTCAGCTTTTTTAAAAAAAAAAACCATCATACTCACTGTTTCCAGTTAATAAAATGCAATCCTGTCCTAGATTCAGAGCAGTTTTAAGAATCAAATATGCTTCTTGGACAATTTTTACATGCCTAGAAATCACGCAGTCATCTGTATACATTTGGACATCAGCAGTTGTGAAGACATCTGGTGGTAATTTAGTAATATAAAGTGTAAACAAAACCAGTCCAGTTATTTAGCCTCGCGGGCCCCTTTAGGGCAGTCAAGGTAGGAGAATTTGATCTCACCAAGCTCTTTACCCTAAGAATAATAATAGACATTTGCCTGAATAAGAGCTGATGTGAGTTAAAACACCTTTCTAGAAGTTTTTTTGCGTGCATAAAAATCAGTGTTGTCTGTTTACATCTGGACATCAATATTTGTGCTGACATCTGGTAAACTGGTAATGATATAACAATATTATTAAGTGTAAACAAAACTAGTCCAAGAATGGAGCCTTGTTGGATCCCTACAGGAGAGTTGAGGTAGAGGGATTCAGTCACGCCACAAAAGTTCATTGCTTTATGTTTGAAAAGTATGATTCCATCCAAATAATGGCTTTACAGGAATTAAAGTGTGTTAATTGAGGTAAATAAATGCTGTTAAATTTAAAACCATATAACAAGTACATCAAAACAAATACCCTAATCAAGCTGAGATTTGGCTTTTTCTATATGTGTATGCGATAAACTAAATTTCCATTTTTACAGCAGATAATTGAGAACAATAAACCCCAACCACCCAGGATTATTTAAAAGATTCCCAAAATACGCCTGTGTTTGCAAAATGAATGCAGCAAGATTCCACATTAGAAAGCCAACAATGTTTATTTTCTTATCCTGTGGTGTAAAAAAGATAGAAAACTGAAGTGAACTGATTAGCAACACAGGAAAGCTTTTGTGTAGATGTGAAAAAGAGAAGGAATAAAACAAGAGACACACTTACATGATTAATCTGAACCTACAACCTTTATTGGACGGGTTAAGGTGAGCAGATTTCAGAGTCAGGAAAGGGGGAAGGTGGAGGATGGTGGAGCATAATCATCAGAGAGGAAGTGAGTCAAAAAAGGAAGGAGAGCACGAAGGTCGAAGAGAGCAAACAGAGAGTAGCCAGGAGCACTTTCTCTGTGTAGAGCCATGCAGCCAACAGTATTTACGGGTCTCTGAAAGACGTTTCACACTTGTTTGAGATCTGCCAGGGATCCCCACGGGTAATTCCATCCTTGAGAGGCAGAGAGGGAGACAGCTCCCAGTGAGTGAAGCTGCAGATTTGGCCACATGACTGTAAAAAGCTGGAGAAACTCGCTGACAATGACAATGACAATGACAGTGACAGAATAGCCGTTTTTAGGTGTTCTTTTCCCTTATAGTGAAACACTGTGAGTCTTTTCTCTTTTCTAGTCCCACTTTTTTTTTTTTTTTTCCACAATTTTTTTTTGCCTTTTTCCATCTACCACAACTTTACAGTTGATCTTCTTGAGCTCCTTCTTTATTTTGTAAGATTTTAATTGCACATGTGATTGCAAAGGTCCTTTTACATCTTCAGTGGGTGTCAAAGACCCTGGGAACATTCTGGAAACAAAAATGCTGTAAATGAAAACAGTGCATTCATGGGCATGTAATTACTACTATTGTTTAATGGACTAACTTCCAGACATTTGTGAGTTTGAAAGACCAAAGGAAGGGGTTGTGTAGGGCGGTAGGTTGGGAGGGACTACTTAAACACATGGTGGGAAGACACACATTCTTTATGCTGTAATTCTCAGATGTGAAAGTACAGAAGGGTATGCACATTTACGCATTCAGGCTTTGAGCAAGAGGATTAAAGATGCACCAGTCAGACTTTTGTGGCCATTCTAATATCCGACTTTTCAAAAGCTCTGAGTTACCAATATCAAAATGATTCGCTTCTGATTTCTCTATAGGAGCTGTACTATTAAAGGATAAAAGAATGGCAATGAAAGGATTTATTTTCTAATTTTATTCCTAAGATGCCGCTGGGGCACAGAGATTTGTATTTAGGTAGCCAGGTCTGAACAGCAATAGTGTATGAAGGAGAACCTGAAATAGATCTTCTTGTAACATTATGGACTAATAAATGAATTGATGTATGAAAGGTAAGTACTTTTTTGGACATTGCATTGTTCACCGGACCAAGAACCCAACAGGATCAGATCTACAGCAGAGAGGTACAAAATGACTAGATGTGTCACCAACAAGCTTTTACTATTTTAACTAATTTAAAAATAATAACAAAATGAATAAAGGTCATTTTAAACTATTAAGTATCCTAAAGTAGTGGTTAGCACACTTAGCATTACAGAAACAGTAGGGTCTGCATGTATTCCCTAGAGAATATAGATCCTAAAGGATTTCAACATTGCCAAATCACACATGTTCTATAACAGGTTGAAGGCTCAAAAAAATTAAGCAAAGGAACTTCGCTGCAATATATTCAGCCTTCCTGTAATCTGCTCAAAGTCTTGCTCTCTCTCACAGCCTGAATGAACCTTCTCGAGATGTCATGGACAACCCTGCCTACTCTAAAAACCTTCTCACATACCTGTTCTTCCTCCGATTTTAAATCTAAATGCCTCACAATGTGCAATATATAGATAACTTTGAGTTTTCCAAATATGCCGCCTGCACTGAACAGAGAATTTTGTCTTATCTGGAAGCTGGTTTGACTAATTCAGATCACCAGACGTTTTGTTTTTGGTGCATCTCTAAAGAGGAGAACCGAAAGCAAAGCGGTATATGCAAGACACTGCTTTAGTCTTGTGGTTAGAGCAATGACAAAAAGTAAGCGGCCATGTAACCATGTTAATTCACATTTATCCCAAAGTCTCTTTGGGATTGATTTATAATGTAACTGTTCCAACTACTGACCTTTACCTACTCCTAACCCAGTACTCCATCTGGTTAAAAAAAAAAATCACATTCCAGTGTCCAGCACATATACTGTTCTGTTGCTACAGCAATTTTAAGCAAAAAAACAACAAAAAACCCCCCCCAAAAACTCACCATGCATGACTTTTCAGTAATATTGCCGCCTTGTTTTCCTTTAGGGTAAGCATCCTCTTTATATTTCCTTTTAATCTGCAGCTCTTACACATATGGTATTGATGTGCAGGACACAGGCTGTGCAGTACAGTTGAAATCGCATTCCTTTTATATCTATACAATCATACAACACACCTAGCCTCTCTAACAGCAACAAACGTTTGCATGAACTGATATATAGAAATATTAATTTTTAATCAATGCTATATGCTTGTGGGAAGCTGCTATGCTATGATAAAATATACTGAATCAGTTCACTGACATAGTGAATTTCTTGGCAAAAAAAAAATACAAGCAGCTGAATGAACCTTCCTTCCCTCTCTGATGCTTAATATGAGTCAACATTATCATAGTCATTTCTGTTGTCTCGTGTCGTTTTGCTGGGTGCATCAAGGAGAAAATCCGGGCGTCCTCACTCGCTGAAAGGCTGAGGATGGAAGCAAGGGAGGATCTTTACACCAGAGAGGGGAGGTCAGTCTGTTTTAATTCTCCAACAACAACAAAAAATGCAGGAGAAGAGTTTCACTGTATTTTCATTTATCCTCATTGAAAATTGGTTGTTTGTTCCAAAAATGTTATTATAAATTTAATGGACCGGATAGCTGTTCAGTAGCAGTTTTGATTCCAGTTCCATAGACACGATAAAACTCATATCCCCAACCGCCCCAAAGTACACACACACACACACACACACACACACACACACACACACACACACACACACACACACACACACACACACACACACACACACACACACACCTCCCGTATTTGTCCTTCTGTGCTGACTGGTCGGGGAACTGTCTATAGTTGTGTTTGCAATCAGCCTGGTGTGTTGATGGTTTTTGCTGTGTAATTCTGGAAGAGGGGCTGCAGGAACATGCCCATCGTGCCGAACACGCAAACAAACACAAAGATCCAGAGAAAGAGACGGTCGATCACCATAGCAACGTACTTCCAGTCCTCGCTCACCTGTGGATCAGGTGGGAAGAGGGAGGGAGCATAAAAAGGGTGTGAGGGATGGGGCAACCAGAAAGATAAAAGTCAGCAGCATACACAAGAGAAGATAAACTTGATAGATAGATAGATAGATAGATAGATAGATAGATAGATAGATAGATAGATAGATAGATAGATAGATAGATAGATAGATAGATAGATAGATAGATAGATAGATAGATAGATAGATAGATAGATAGATAGATAGACAAGGATGGAGGGAGGTAAAGAAACAATAGAGGAAGGAGGGTTAGAAAGAAGAGAGAACACAACGATGATAAGAAGTACACATGGAAGAATGAAGAAAGGAAATGACACAAGGAAAGAAAAAATAAAGAAAGAATAAAAAGAAAGGATATAGTGAGGGAGGACAGAACATTTAGACAGTTATACATAGTTCTCCATATTCACTATTTTCTTTTTCCATACCTGCTACTTTCCATTCTACACCCAGATCAGAAAAATACTGTAATTAAATGTGACGTTTGTAGACTTAGCAGGAACCTTGCAAAGTGACAACTTGACAAGATCTGGGGTCCTTTTTCTTACATATTTTTCATACCTTCAACTTCTATATACACCTGCCGCATTGTAATTTGATCCATTACATAAGCGTTCCATTTTTATCTCTGTGACCTTTACACTCAGCAGAAACTGACTTTGTTCTTTTCTTTTTGACTTTTTTCCTTCTCTTACACCGCTTCTATTATGTTTCTTCCCACTGAATCCTGCTTGGGCTTATCTGCTTGCTTTAAGCACAGGATCATAACGTAACATGCAGCTCAACAGCCTTTGGCAAAAGCCAGAAGAAATGTTTGACTTTCTAAAATGTAAATTAGAAATTATAATTTCAAAAGAATTTATAAGCCGTGAACTTTTCCACATTTTGTCACAATACAACATATACTTCACCATGTTAGGATTTTATTTGATAGATTGAACCAGCATGCATAACTGTGAGGTGCAATGGAAATTATACAGGGTTTTCAAATTTCTTTACAGTTAAAAATCTAAAGTGTGGACTTGGACTTTGACTGCGCCATGCCTTGTATTACGCTTCATGAATCAGTACTTTGTAGAACCCTTTGCTACAATTACAGCTGCAAGTCTTTTGTGGTATGTCTCTACCAGCACTGCTCATCAAGAGAGTAAAAGTTTTCCACATTGTCCTTAGTAAAATAGCTCAGGCTCATTCAGATTGGATTGAGGTCTGGACTAGGCCATGCTAACACATGAAAATACTTTGATCTAAACCACTCCATTGTAGCTCTAGCTGTAAGTTTAGGGTTGCCGTCCTGCTAGAAAGTAAACCTCTTATCTTCCACAGTCTAGCAGGTTTTCTCCCTCGATAAGTACCAGTCTTCCCAGTTCTGACCAGCTTCCCTGTCCCTACTAAAGAAATGCATCACTATACATCCCTATGCTATATATATATATATTCTATTGGGAAATAATATATCCCTATACTGCCATTACTGTGTTTCACCGTGGAAATAGTGCATTCAGGGTGTTGTGCAGTGTTAGGTTTTCTCCACATATACTGTTTTGCAAGGCCAAAAGGTCACTTTAGGACTAATTTCTTCCACAGGTTTGCCATGACCCTTTCATGGCTTGTGGGAAACTGGGAATGGGACTTTTTAGTTTCTAAACAATGACATAAATCTTCCCACTCTTCCATAAAAGACAGATTTGTATGACTTGTAGTTATGTCCATAGATTCTCCCACTGGAGCTGTTGATCTCTGCAGCTCCTGTAGAGTTACCATGGACCTATTGGCTGTTTCTTTAAATAATGCTCTCCTGCCAGTTTAGATTACCTCTTTGCCTGCTCAATTGTGAGTCTTCAGAAACGATATAAGCAGTATCAATAAGAAAAAGGGGTATTAAGCAGCTCTTCTGTATGTTCAATGCAATATCAGCATATGATACATTCAACAGAATGAGTTGAATCCTACAAGGCTTTTTAAAAGCCACTTTAGGTCAGTTAGATGCAAACTATGTGTTTGATTGTTTAAAGTTCTTTGTATTCCATAAATATGAAAAAGACTCACTCAACTAGTATCCATCTATAAAAAATGCTATTTTTTCTCCGTCTATCTGTCCCCCTTCCTGTAGTCAGGTGGAGGGTTAATGGAGGTGAGCGGTTAATGTGAGGGGAGACTTTTTTCTGGCACAAAGCTCTGATGAGGTCCAACATGAGTCGAGGAGGAGAGGAACGTAAGAGGCCCAGGAGATGGAGGACACAAAGAGGGCGCTGACATTTGAACCCTGTGATGATAACTTGCGGAGGGGAACAGACGAGGGAGGAAAGGCGAAGGGGGGAAGGGAAGCTGAAAAACTACGCACCCTACCAGGAGAGGAAGGATTTTAACTCAGTCTACATGGCTACAGTGATGATTGTAAACTAATGTGTCCTTTTCTATGTTTCCAGGTAAAAAGCTGTAAAAAAAACTACAACCCCACTCCTCCACCTCAGCGCTTCAGCTTATTTCCACTTCTTTATGCACACGTCATGCTGCTGCTATAATTACATACTGCGCTGGATAGTCGCTGGGCTATGGCTACATCATCAGATCTGTCTGCTCTGCTGCTGGTCTGTTTAACCAGCCCGTGCATTTCAGAAGGCAGAATTAAATGGCGGAGCTGTACAGCTGCATAACATGATATGTTATTCATCTGAGCTGCGTAGGAAACAATGATGGCTAGTAATGTATTTGGATAAAAGACGATGACTCACTGCCGAGCTGATCCACACACAGACACGAGGAATTAAATCAGACTAACACGCAGGCAAGCTGACAGCCTTGGTAAAAACTATCATCACAGGCAATGTGTTGGCAATGCAGTTGGCTGGAGTAAATTTCTGTGGCACCATTACATTTATCAGAAAATCAGCTTACATAGGAGGCAAGAAAAACAGTGAAGTAACATGCTTTTAAAGCTAAACAAAACATTCTGAGGTGAAAATCATCATCTGCAGACTTTCATCTCACTTTTATTCATTTCAACAGATGACGAAATGAAAGATTTACCTTCAGTAGCATCTCATACAGGTTTTGATTAAATCTAAAATTTAGGATTCTTCTGTTCCTTTTTTAAATAAAATTGTTGAATATATTAAAATGATATTGATAAGGCATGGGCCGATAATAGACAACCCTGTACACGAATGCTACAGTTTATAATTATTATAATTACAGTGTGTAATATTACAGTTTTTTTTAATTATAAAAATAATTATACACAATTAGAAGAAACATAGAAAGACTATTTGACATGAAGAAAATGACTGTACATTTTTGAATGGTAAACTGCAAACCTCATCAAAGAAAAGAGAGGAATATATTATGAAAATACTGTCTATTCTCAGAATCACAATATCACAATAACACTTTAACACTTCAATTGGACTAAAAGAATCAGTTTAACTAATAATAATCACACTAAATAATAATTAAAAATTAAAAAATATCGTTTGAGTTTAAAAGTATTCATCGGGATGTGGAAAAGGCTTTGTTGTAATAATGGTGCTCACTGTGAAAATAGAATACTTACACTCTGATCGTCGTCTTCGCTCTTCATGTGGTTGGCGATGAAACGTACTCCTTCCACTGCCTCGTCAAACCCTGGACAGGCTTGCGCCAACAAGGCCTGAGTCAAAGCAGGACCTCCAGCGGCCTGCTTCCCCCTCTGCAGGTTTCCAGAACCACCCTCCCGGCCTTCCCTCACTCTGTTTAAACCGTCCATTGATCCCCCTCCAGCACCCACCAGTTCACCTCCAAACTGTTTAACAGATGCCCGGTTCACATAGCACGTGCAAGGGTCCCCGTCATCTTTCCCAAAAACAGATGAGGAGGTCCCCCTTCCATTCCCACTACCACTACCAAGCCCGAGACCGACCATCAGGGCCCCCGGCTCCCCGCTACGCCCGCCCTCCTTCTGCTCCTGTGCTCTCCTTCTCTGGCGTAGCCGTTGGCGCTCGCTGCTGTTCCTTGGCTGGCGCATGAAGAGCAGGGCGGGAAGCTTGTTGAGGAACACCAGTTTAACCCAGGGAGGCATGGTGTGCGTGGTGGGTGAACGGTGGTGCACGTTAAGCACACAGACACTGGTAACTATGGAAAACGTGACCAGAACCATGGTGAACATCAGGTACTTCCCCACCAGAGGGACGTCCAGCGAAGTTGGTGGGACGATCTTGGAGATCAGCAGCAGGAATACAGTGAGAGCCAGCAGCACTGAGATGCACAGCGTCATCTTCTCTCCACAGTCTGATGGCAGGTAGAAGACCAGGATGGCCAGTGAAGTGATGAGCACACAAGGTATGATGAGGTTGATGGTATAAAACAGCGGCTTCCTACGAATGATGAAGTCGTATGTGATGTCCACGTAGGTGGGGTCAGCTGGGTTCTCATTCCGTCGACCTGGCAGGGCAATGATGTCCCACTCTCCGCTGGGCGTGAAGTCATCCATGCTGGCCACGTCTGCACGAAGCACGAGATCTATTTCTGTGCGGTCATAGGTCCAGGAACGAAATCTCAGCGTGCAGTTCTGCTGGTCAAAAGGGAAATGCTTAACCTCGATCTTGCAGGCTGACTTATAGATGGCTGGAGGCAACCAGAAGATGCTGCCATCGTAGGACACCACTGCATTAGAGTAGAAGGACACCTCGTAGACCCCATCCGCACTAAGACAGAGGAAGAGGGAGACGATATAGTTACATGGAGCATCTAATCAGACATCGGAGTGAGGGTTTTGTTTTTTAAGTTGACTTGTGTGGGGTCTTCTCACAGTAGGCTAAGAATTAGGGAGATTTGATACACTGTACTGTTTTTGCTTGAGTCAGTTGTCTCAGTTTTGCTGTGAAGGAGAAATCTTGATTTTTAAAAATATTTTTAACTAAGAAAAAAACTATTTTGTAAATCACAATCATGAACACATGAAATAACAGGGTGACTCTGCTTTAAAGAAATGGTCAAAACTGTTCACTGTCACTCCATGAGTGTGTCTATGCATTAAAATCTAAATAACAAATAATTGCTATACACAACATCATTATGTTGCCTACTCATAACTATTCTACATGACCCCACTTCAAAAGGACCAAATATCCCTTTCATCACTGGTAGACCATGTTCCTCATAAATAGCAGTACATAATATTTCTAATTTTATAGCCAAATAAATATGAACTAGAGTACACACAGCTGATGATTTCAAATATTTTTCAGTGCCTGTCTATATAAACATAAGGAAACAGATAATGTGGTTGAATAAATACACAGTTTAGACAGGCAACACAGTTTACTGATTTGGTCAGAAGTCACATAGAAAACATTTAGGGTCTAGTTTATATTTTTACTTTATTTACCACGTGGAGATAAATGCTGTAAAAAAAAAGTAACCAGAAGGTTACTCCTTACTTTAAAACAATCCTGAATTCAAAAACAATATTTTTGATACTGTTATAAAATAAAATAATCCCTTTGCTAAAGTGAGTGACAGCGACTGAGAATTGGGAATTAGCATGCTGGCCTGGGGTACACAGGATTACCAGGATCACTTTATCCAAAGTGAGGAGGGTCAGTGATCTTTTAATCGTCACTAAAGTAATGACAGAAGCAGGGAAAGAAGAGAAGGTCTCACAGATCACTGTTCTCTGATGAGCTGATTTGCAAACCAAAGGCTGACATGGAGTTTCCACTGCACTGAGAAAAGCTGTCTGTGACGTCCTAAATTTCTCTAGACGTGCAAGCAAACCCTCACAAACACATCTTATTGATGACGAATGAAATCTGCAGAGGTTTGTTTCATCCACTGCAATGCAGCTCCTGTACTGAACATCAATGTGCATGGTTTCCAATGTTTGTTAGAGAAAGATAGTGACATTATTTTTCTTTCCCCAGGCAAATTGATTACATTTTTCCAAGAAATATAGCTCTAATTATTTATGTGCTTAATAAATATATTATAAAAGACTAAACTGCAATATTCGGTTATATAATATATCAGAATGCACTGTCTGTCTTTGTATGCTGCAATACATTTTTAACATGAATTTATGAAAGCCTTTGCACAGTTAAAAATTAGGGTAAACACTAGGTGATACAGAGCCTTTTAAAAAAATAGCAAAACAACCGCTAACATGAGAAACAAATTATAGCGAATATTTAAATGTTTTGTTAAAGCACAGTGACTTGAAAAAGTATCAGTACCCCTTAAATCTTTCCCTATTTAGTCACATTACAAGTAGTAGCTTTCATGAATTTCATAAGGATTTTATGCAACAGATAGATCAACACAAACAACATAACAGGAATGTGGAAGGCAAAGGACACAACAAATCTCAAAACTGTGGCATGTAAATACTTGGTAAAACCACATATTTTGCTGCAGTTTCAGCTTCATGTATTCGGGGGTATTTCTCTACCAGCTTTCCACGTCAAGAGACTGACATTTAGTTTATTCTTCATCCTGTATGCTTAAGATTTTTGTCCTCCTGGAAGGTGGACCTTTTACCCCAGTTTCAAGTCTTTTTAAGCCTCAAGCAGTTGCTCCATCCATGTTCTCTGACCAGTTTCCCTGTTATTAATAAATCATCCCCACAGCATGATGCTGCCAGCACTGTATTTCACATTGGTGATGCTGTGCTAAGGGAGAGTCAGTGCAGTGTTCGTGTTAGTTTTCTCGCCACCCAAAGCGTTTTTTTATTTATGCCTGACTGTAACACCTTCTTCCGCATGCTTACTTCGTCCCTTCATGGTTTATGGGAAATTGGAAACAGAACTTTTTGATGGCCCTCTCACAACAATGGCTTCTTATCTTGCCTTTCCTCCATTAAAACCAGATTTGTGACATGCACCATTAATAGCTGCCATGTTGACAGATTCTCCCTGCTGAGCTGTGGCTCAGTGAAGAGGATCAAATCTTTCAGACATCTCTGTGGTGGTACAGTAGTATGGTAGCATGAGCAACAAGAGGAGATTCTACTTGACATATTCATTCATGTGTTGTGAACCTGAATGTATCATCCACTTGAAATGATTACTTAATTGAAACTCTTACTTTAAGTACCTTACAAAGATAGCAGCTGGATGACCTGACCGGAGAACAGGCTTGAAACATGGTCATCGTCTTATGAGAAAATAACACGGCTGAGGTCATGAGCATAAGAGAGTGACTCACTTGTTGTAGAGGACCACGTCAGGCAGCCAGATGTGTTTTGAGGGCAGCCTGACCTTCATCATTCCATCAAACTCCTCGGGGACCCAAGTCAGCCGATAGTCCTGCCATTCCTGAGGGCCAATAGAAACATCATGCTTAGTCACTCATCTGCCAATCAAGAAGCAGTAAGAAGACAGCAGGGAATAGAAAATTCGCTTTTCATTTTACACTAGCCTGGTTACAAGTCAGTGGTAAAGATATGCATAAGCCCCGGTTTGTCCAACCCTTGCCAATCTTGGCATTCATGGTGACTGATTAAAATGGATACGTGCGAGTGAACATCAGCAAACCTTTGAGACACTATGTAGAAGACTGTTCTGTGTTCTGCAGGTATTGATGTTTCCACCCTGTAACTTGTGCAATCACTAATACTGAGCTTTAGCTCATGCTATTCTGTCCGCAGTAGCTGTGAAACACTAATCATTATTTTGGTTTTGGCTCTGCATGGTTGTCCTCGGCTTCCCGACTTTGTGATGGTGAGGAATGTATCGAGAACTCGTAGTCATTCTTCGCTTGATTACATTCACAAATCTGTGCTTGCTCAGGTTGCAAATCTATATGTGTCTCTCTTAAATTAAAATGTAGAAACATGGAATGTTTTTTACATTTTAAGTGATTTCAACATTAAATAATAAGTCTTCTTGTTTTGGATCATCACAACGGATCATCTACCTTCATCTGTTTACATCCTCAGCATCCTTCCATGTCACATTAACCATTTACGTACATATGGGGCACGGGCTCCTATGAGATTCTCCTGGTATATTAACCTTGAGTTAAAACACCATCAAGGTATGAACACAAAAATTAAAACAAAAAATGTAGAACATGATCTAATTACTTATTAAAACAGAGAAACCACAATTATTCATACTGCTGCAGAAAACTGTCTAAAAAAAACTTACTCATATTTTGTTGCTCTTTATAGAGCTACACAAAATGACAAGCTGATATTAGCTGGTTTACTAGTGGCTATATGCTTCACTAGCCAGCCTTCCATCAGCTGCTTAACAGAAATGCCGCTTGTAGCTTGCAAACAGTGTTCTAAGATATTGCTACCATGAAGACTGTCCTTGTTTTTCACAACTGTTAATATTACCAAACAGCCGAATTTGTCTTTAATGTAAGTAAGGGAAATGTGTAATGGTGCGTTCAGACCGACCGCAACTCCAGCGAATTTTTCGCCTCATTCGCACACTGTTGCTCGCCTAACATCTCGCCAGCAATTCGCGTGGCCAACAGACGACAACGCTCCACTCGCTCCACTCCCTTCACCGTGTCATCAAATAGGAGGAGCTTCTATCTGCTGCATGCCTGTTTCAACTCAACATGAATTTTACGGAGCAAGTCTTGGCGCTTTATTTATGGAAAGACGAATAATGTTGCTGGCGTTGACGTCTCTGTTTCACCAGATTTTCCAGAGACGGAACCAGTTTGGAGAGTACCACCACCTACTCCAGGAGTAGCGTCTGGATGACGGTCACTTTCAGCGGTGCTTATCCAGGACCCAGTTTGAGGACCTTCTGCTCCATGTTGGGGGACGAATCAGCCTCTGGGACACCAACTACAGGCGCTGTATCCCCGCTGCAGAACACCTGTCCATCTGTCTTCGGTGAGTAAAAAAATCTCAGCTGAATAGAAAGCTGTGTGTGAAGGCCACAGGTGTGGTCACAACTTCATGCGTGCGTTATTAACCAGTCCTTTTCAGGACTAAATTTCAAGGGCTTTTTTCAAAGTCACCCACCAACCTCTCAGAGCAAACCTTCCTTCATCCTATGTGTACATGAATGTTTTTGTCTATTTTATATATGTGATGTTAGCGGATTGTAGGTATTGTTTTCCCTTATTCCCTTGCAGGGACTGCACTGACTGATTTGCAATGCGAATTGACGGATTTCGCTTCGTTCTATTCGCCCAAATCGGTCCGTTCGCATCGATTCGCATCATTTTGCTCCAACACGTAGGAAAGGGCACCGCTGCAATTCTTTATGCTTTATACAGGCAGGGAAAATTCTAGTCCCTAGATTATGAAATGATTATATAGAGGAGGAAGACTAAACCACTCCTGATAAAACACCATCCCAAACCCATCTCAAATCCTCACACCCTGTCTCCAGTTTCACCTCCAATGAATTAGTCTTTCCACATTGCTTAAGGGGCTACAGGGTTGCTTTGTTTACATTGAGATCCACCCTGAACTCCTGCCAAAGATCTTCAGAGTGCCTCCCTTTGCTTCTCCGTCCTACTTGTCACTCTTGGGTGTGATGTGCAAAAGCAAAAAGGAACAACATTAGCGATGGCATTTTATAGGTGTAGCTTTAAATTTTAAAATCTTGGTATACCTTCATACAAGTAACCAGCCTATGCTTACTGTTTACTACATTTATGAACTTTTCCTGTGGCCTTGCTCTTTTCTACTACCCTGGCAGTTTCATATTGTGGAGGTTCCTCCAGCTATTTCTCAGTGTTAGTATTCATTTATCTATATTTTCTTTTACATTGGCACATTTGATTATGATTGGACTTTATTTGTAATATTACTTTAACTGTTTGTTTGCTAATATGGGTGCACACATTTGGTAAACAACTGTTATGTTTGTTTAGATCATTAACTGTCTCTGTTTAGCTTTGCAGAGTTTTAAAGAATTGTCTAGCAGAGAGGACTTTGTATGACGCAACACCAGGAAGTGGAGGAATCCATCAGGCTGCTGGAAGCAGGGGACTTGACTTTGTAGAAGCTGCCAAAGATCTCTACATCCCATTGATTGAAAACATTGTGTTTATGTTTTTTTTGTAGTTTTAGCATTTGTGTTGTAGTTATATTTTGTTGGTTAAAATTAGTTCCTTAGATATATCTACAGTTTCTTAGTGTTCCCCCCCACCGGTTCTTGTTTCTTGTAGGCTAGCCTCTTTGTATATATTCCTGTCTATGTTCATTTTTTGTTTGTTTGTTGCCTTTAGTTAGGTTTCTCTTAGTTGACATTTCATTTTGGGTCCTTTTTCTAGATTCATGAGTTATTTGATGGTCCATTAACTTTTGCTATCTATTTTTTAGAACAAATTAATAAGAAAATATTTTTTTATACCTTTGTCCTTGTGCCTTACTGCGTGGTCCCTCACACATATTTAACATCATTTGTCTATAACCACAACCTCTCTTGTGCAGATGTCCTAAGCATTTCAGCCTTGTCTCTTTGTCTCCAAACCTCTCTCCCTGAGCTGTCCGTTTTATAAACTCATGTCTACATTTTTTAATTTTTATAACTTCAAACAAAAAATCTGAACATCTTCTAAGCAATTTTACTGCAAACTGGTGTGGGTCTTTGGGATGTTTTAAGGCTTATTAGATACTTTTGTACATCTGCTTAGCACTTAATGGTGACTCATTAGCATTCAATCTCTTAGATCTTCTCTGTACACTTCAGGTGCCATCTTTTACGTTGAGGCAGTATCAATTGCTTTCTAGGTACAGTACTGTGCAAAAGTTTTAGGCAGGTGACAAAAAATGCTGTAAACAAAGAACGCTTTCAGAAACGGAAGTGTTAATCATTTATTATCATCAATCAACAAATGCAGTGAATGAACAAAAGAGAAATTTAAATCAAATCAATATTTGGTGTGACCACCGTTTACCTTCCAAATAGCATCAATTCTTCTAGGTACACTTGCATATAGTTTTTGAAGGAACTCGGCTAGTAGGTTGTTTCAAACATCTTGGAGAACTAACCACAGATCTTCTGTAGATGGAGGCTTTTTCACATCCTTCTGTCTCCTCATATCATCCCAGACACACTCCATGATGTTGAGATCAGGGCTCTGTGGGGGCCATACCATCACTTCCAGTAAGTCTTGTTCTTCTTTACGCTGAAGATAGTTCTTAATGACTTTGGCTGTATGTTTGGGTTTGTTTACTTAACAATTTGTAAATTGATAAAAATAAACAATAATTTCGATTTTTAAAAGCATTTTTTATTTACAACATATTTTACACCTGGCTAAAACTTCTGCACAGTACTGTATGTTGTCGGAAAACAGATAGATACTACTTCCTGCGCTATAAAGGCAATAGCTTCAGCTTGTAATAATATGTTTAGCATATTTTGAGACATTTAAAAAAAACTGTGATCATACTGATAACCACAATAAATTTGCAGATTATCATGATACTACATTTTCAAAATATTATGCCTAGAAAAGGACAGCCAGGAAAGTAAGACAAGATGCAACTTCTAGGGATTGAGCTGAACAAAAAAAATCTAAATGACAAGAAGAAATAGGAACACATGCATTTTAGACATGACTTAAACCAAAACAAAGAAATTCTCAAAACAACACCATTTGCACCAACATTCTTGGAATAATGACCACTTTTAGTCCCCAGAACCTCAGCGTGATCATCTCCTATTGATCAGTGTACATAAACAAAAACTCCAGCATGTTCGGGTGCGACTCTCTCTGATAGTAACGGTAGCCAAATTGTCACAGAGCTCTGCACCCAAGTTTATTTATTTTACCTTCAGCATAGCGAACACAGATGTGCACATAAAACCTGCCACAGTGGACTGCATTTCCATCACGCATCATAGATGTCGATGTGTTTGCTATCAAAATATAGCATCCATTACTTCATTTGTAAAGGTAAAGTGCAGAGAAAAAGGGTTTTCCCGCTTCCTTTGTTGTTTGCTTTTCTCACACTTAAATGTTTTAGATCATCAACCAATTTCTAATATCAGAAAAACTATAGCAATAAAAAATACAAAAAGTTGTTTTCGAATGATGATTTAATTTATTGAAATAACACTACATCTAAAACAACCATTATACCATACACATCCTAATTAGCTCTGTGTTGTACAAAAAGGTATAATCATTTTTACTTTGTGCCTAATTCACTAGCATCCTTGTTCTTTAGTTTGTTTTTCACTTGCTCTGACCTAGCAGTGACACTGAGAAATCTCATATAAAAACACTAAAAAACAAATGTTTAACTTTTCGTATGAAATGTATTTTGTCAACATTCCTGCCTCTGTGTGTGTTTGGTGTGGTCGATGGATGTGATGAGGCATGTGAATTCTCACCTGTGTCAGCCAGACATTGGTGGTCATCACCTGCTCTCTTTCATGCTGAAACACAACACAAAAACACATTCAAACAATAAATTCAGTGCCACCCTTCTGTCGTTATGAGAGGTTCTCAACACAGTACCGTGCCAGACGTTCTTGTAATCCTTTTAAAGGGCTTTTGTTAAACTGTTTCCTGGGATTTCTGAAGTATATTCTTTCAATTTAATTCAAACCACTTTGGAGAAAGACAATACACTGCAACAAACAAGAAAAGGTGCTTTACTTAATGTCTTCTAGACAGAATAAAAAAGTCCATTTGTAAAGCAATAACTTGTATAGATATAAATATCACAGTAAATAGATATTACTAAAAAGAAAAGTAGCTCTTTGTGGTTGAATGTCTCTGGCAATACGCTGTATGAAGAAGTTGGAGATTAAGTAGCAGGACAGCCTCGGGGACCAATTCTGTGCTTTTCCTTGGAGTCCTGCAGCAAAGGCAATGATGTCTACATCATGACGGATACCACTCAAACAAAGGGAAAGGGAGAAGAATGCCTGACTATAACAGCGTATTGTGCAGACCTCACTCTACAAAATAGCAGGAGCTGACAGATGAGATGCCCCATTCATCACTTCATCATCTGCTATATGACAAATTTCAGCTCTTTTGAAATCACATTGTTAATGCTAAAATATGACTTTGTGCCTGTCAAACTGGTTTATCTTTTGATGGGACATTTGATTGATTCTAATAAAGAAATTGACACAAATTGTGTGCCTAAATACCCTCTTTAAAAGTTGTTGTTTGGTAACATTTTTCAGACCCTTCTTAAGTCAGAATGATTTCTAGTCAGGTACAGAACTGGAAACATGCAAAAAGCAGCAAAAGGTCAGCAAAAAAGTAGGTGTGAAGAAAAATTAATCGAGACAATTTTAAAAGCTTACTGTTGGTGTGTAAATAAATAAAGAAGACTCAAGATTTTTGCACACCTTGCATCCTCTTTTGTTTATGTTTTTAGACATCTCTGTTCAGTTTTTACTAAAAACAGGGCTGCAAAGTATATTAAAAAGTATGTAAAGAGCTGCTTGGACAGCTATACATGTCAGGTAGTTACACACAGTAATTTGCAAAAGTATGCAAACCAATAAAAATCTCTCCACATTTTTTCACATTACAACCACAAACTTCAGTGTGTTTCATTAGGATTTTATGTGATAGACCAACAAAAAAAATCCCCCCAAACAATAATCGGAAAAGTGATTTAGCCTCTGGATAAAAATCCAGCGCAACCAGTCGTCCACTCACAGAGCACTGTTCAGTCCATCATAAAGTAGTTTAACTTAGTTTATTGGCACAGTAACACAAATACAAGTGAAACACAAGAAATCCAAAACAAAAACACAAAACGTGCTGGTGATATAAAAAACCTGGGTTTTATAGAAGCTCTTGTCTCAACTATATTAAGAATACTTCAAAATTACAAGTAAAAGTAGCTAAGTTTAAGACTTAGGAAATTAGACAAAAGAAGTAAAGCATACAAAGAATAAAGTGAACGAATGTAACTGAAAATGCAGTATATATTTAAATGTGTAACCTAGATAATGTTAAATGCAAACAATCAATCACCAAAAACTATCCATCCATTTTCTATACTGCTAAGTTCATACGAGGTTGCGGGGGAGCTGGTGGCTATCTCCAGCGGTCTACGGGCGAGAGGTGGGGTACACCCTGGACAGGTCGCCAGTTCATCGCAGGGCAACACACAGGACAAACAATAATGCACACACCCATTCATACTTAAGGGCAATTTAGAGAGACTAATTAACCTAAGAGTCATGTTTTTGTTTTTGGGAGGAAGCCGGAGTACCCGGAGAGAACCCACGCATGCACGGGGAGAACATGCAAATTCCATCCAGAAAGACCCCTGGCCCGAAGTCAAACCCAGGACCTTCTTGGTGCAAAGCAACAGTGTT
Source organism: Characodon lateralis (assembly GCA_036250325.1). Taxonomy (NCBI): domain Eukaryota; kingdom Metazoa; phylum Chordata; class Actinopteri; order Cyprinodontiformes; family Goodeidae; genus Characodon; species Characodon lateralis. Next base: position 26,660 of record JAHUTJ010057585.1, read on the forward strand.
AACCATTGCCTATAAAAACAGAATATTCTAATTATGTTTCACTAAAGACATATCCTTAACCCATCTTTAACATTTTAAGAGAAATAAATTGGACTGCACTTTCAAGGTAACTGTTCCATTATTAAGCAGACCTATTTCAAATAATAAATTACTGGAAGGTGCAATTTATTTACATTTACATTCCTTGCACTGAGATTGTATACATTACTACTACTTTGAAAAATATGCTTTACAAAGAGATGGGATCCACCAATAAACAATCTTAAAAATAAAAATGGTCAAGATCTTAAATTGACTAAAATGAAGTGCTGAATGATCAAACCTTGAACTATCAGAATTATTCAAAAATAGAAATAGTATGGTGCAGCTGCAAACCACTTAGACATGACTGTCCACATAACCTGACAAGCAAAAGGAAGTATTAATCAGAGAGGCACCCAAGAGGCCCAATGTAACTTTCGCAGAGCTGCAGAGAGCCACAGCCCCACTCAGGTTGGAGAATCTGTCAACAAGACAACAATACGCTAACCGACCAAATCAGACTGAATGCATCATCACCATGTTGAGACAGGATGGTGGCAGCATCATGCTGTAGGGACAGGTGAGCTGATAGGATGATGGGTGAAGTCAAATACAAAGGCACACCACATTTTTCAGATTTTTATGTTCCAAACAATACTGTAAGCCACGTATCAACAGCACTGCTTCGTGTCAATCTGTTACAAAATCTCCAAATGAAAAAAAGCAATTTGTGATTCTAGCGCTACAAAATGTAAGACACATTGATACTCACCACACTTATAAGTTGGGCCAACGACACCATCAGCTGCACAGTAACCAGCTCAGAACCATTAGTGGCGGGTCGGATCAGCTTGTTGTAATGTGCCGGGTTTAGAAGATGCTCCACCAGCCGCTCCTCCGTGTCTGCCCCGAGGCCAACTGCAAGGAGAGGAAGCCATTGTCATCAAAGAAGGTTTCACCCATCTGTATCTCTCCCAGCATTTTTTTTTTTTCCAAGATACTTCTCATGCTGGAATATGTTACAAACACACGGAGCAGAAAATCAGCCGTGCTGCTGAGTTTCTCTGTTTGGCCCATGCTCTCGCTGCCAGCATTCAGAGCTTCATGGCTGCACATGTGCACTGAAAAAGCAATGATTTTAGCATGGCGTTACGGATCGCTGCCAGCTCGAGCGTGTCGGCACGGCTCGGTGGAGACTTCTTACAAGTTTTGACATCATAAGACTGACTCAACCAGTCTGACTGTCTCTTTCGCTGTCCTTCCTGTCTCTATCACTCTCTTAGTGCCTCGGCTCTGTCTCGATTTATTCCTGTATGGTGCTGAACTTCTCCCCAACTGCCATCTCTGTTTTAGCTTTGGGATTTTTTTCACTCCATCCCTCCATCTGTATCTGTGAGCAGTCAAATTTAAACAGAGCTGTCAGGCAAACACACACTATGAGGGTTTTGTTTCTGTTGTTTCTGCATGGGAGAAACAACTATTGTATATTTCCTCCTTCCTTTCTGATTCTGTCCTTTTTCACCCCCTGCCTCTTTGGCATCTGCTTGCTGCACATTTCCTCACACGTTCCCATCGAAGACAAACACAGGCTGCTTGCTGTGAACTCAGCATATTCACACGTGTGCTTTTTCAGGTCGACACTGCAGTCTGCTGACAGTAAAATGCTATCTGCAATAGTACGTGGAGTTTGATGCTTTGGGTTCAATGGTAGGCTTATTATTTCTCATTTGCCTCATATTTTAACTCAATCACTGCAGAATATATTTTAGCATCCTGACCTTTGTTTTACTTAGAATCTGCTGCTGTTATGAGTGAAGCTTTAACAAGATTTAGCAATTTTCTTTTATGAAGGTAAAGTTTGTCTCATGAGGCACTGTATAAATCTAGCAGAAGTTGAGAACCTTGAGTTTGGGTGATTATTTCTTGATAGCAACAAAGATTATTGACAATACTCAAATTTGGTACCACATTTGTAAGCAAGACGCTTCTGTAAATTGAGCAGCAGAGTTGGGTATGTGTGTTGCACTAATGAAAAACTTCCAGATCCTCTCTGCCAATGCCAAAGTCCACATTTCATTAATGTCCAAGTCTGCTTGACTTTTAACTTTTAAGAGGGTTTGTTAATTGAAGGTTTATGCATTGGTTGTCAGTTATCAATCAATAATCTGATGTCATACATATGAGAAAATTGTGTAAACATAAACAGCATTATTGTGCAAAAGTAATGAGGATTTCGCTCTTATTTTCCAAACTGAGTTTACTCACTTCAGGTGAGATACTGACTACTTTAAAGTATTCTGCATACTCAAAATTAATAAATGAGTCAAACTTTTTTTGAAGACCAAATTCATTCAGATGGGCAGAACGGGTGCGTGCTGCACAAAGTTTAGATTTAGACAGACGAACAGACATAAAAAAAAAAAAAAACAGAAAACATAAAACACAAATAAATAAATACATTTCAGGGGATGTAGAACTGAAGACTCTCAGAAAAAGAAATGAAACAAACTATACATAAAGAAGAAGTAAAGCAGACAGCAACAAACAACAAAACCAACCAAGCAAACTGGATGAGCTGACATACAGACAACTTGACATGAACTTAAAGGAAAATACAGAAGCCTAAACTAAAACCTTCAAATCACCACACTTTGTCCTTCTGTTTCTCCCTTCACTTCCACTTCTCTTCCTCCTCTCCCTTCCCTTCCCTGCAGCGCTCCTATGCTCACTGAGCAGGAATGATGGCCTCTGTCCGTGGATCAATGAGGACTCTCTTTATTCCCTACTAGCATGCAACTCCTCCCTCTTTCCTTTCTTTCTCTGCTATTTTTTTTACTCTTAATCTTTCCATCACTGGAGTCAGCCCACATCTTGATCTCTCACTGAGCTGAATATCTCCTCTTCATGTTATCTCCATCTCGCTGTCAGTGACAGCTGCTGTCCGTTTATTAGCTCTTCCCTCAGTGATCCTATGTCATCAATACACCTCCTGTCAGCAGCTGTGTGTAGCACTCTGCTTGCTCATTGTGCATGAACGTTGGCTAGGAATTTTTTATATGAGCCTGTTTGTCTGCACATGATCAGGAGGGAAATAAGCATGGCTGTCTGTGTCTGTACAATATGAGTTATGTATATTACTCCCAGACGCACAAGGCAATAACTTAAAAGAATGAGAGACAGGAAGCAAATGCAGTTCACTTAAACAAAGATAGAAGTAGAACAGCTCACATCTTAGTAAGTTCATAATTGCTTAAGGTGGTCTTGTCCTTAAACAAAGCCTAAGTCATGTTTCTATTTAAAACAACTGAGGGAGAAACAGAACAAGTCAGGTTTTATTATTTCTATAGCCATGATATTAATATGCAGTGGTTTGAAATCAATTTCAGCAAAGAACATGGCAAATAATTGTTTTATGTAATGTTTTTTATTTACTTTTTCCCCTTGTGTAAATGTTTTGCCCCTTAAACCTGAAAACCACCACCCATTCTGCCATTAAGCATTTCTGATACCTGGCAACTATGTTTTATATCACTGTGAGGGCTCTCTCTTCATTGCGGAAATGTTTTATTTCAGTCACCTTGGAGACATAAATGAATTTATCTCTGGATTTTGACCGGGCCACTCCAAAATCGTCTTTGTTTATTTATTTTTTCTTTCAGGCGTGGACTTGCTGGTGTATTTTGGACCATTGTCCTGCTGCATGACACAAGTGAGCTTGACCTCAAGGTCATAAACTGATCAGACATTATCCCGCAGGATTTTTTGCATGGTTCTATCAGTCTCAGACCATTACCCTACCACCATCATGTTTGACTGCTGGTATGATGCTCTTGTAAAATGCTCTCTTGGTTTTACACCAAATGTACAAAGGTGAACACCTTGAATAAAAAAATCCATGTTTTTGTTGTCAGTTATATTTGGCTATTCTCTTTCCTTTTGTCAATCATAAAAGCTGACAATTTGTGACCTCCTGGATGAGTCGTTGATGCACTTTTAGAGTAATTCAGGTAGTCAGGCCACTGCTTGGAAGGTTCACTACTTATTTCTATGTTCCATGTTCAAAATATTTCCTCTTGTTGTTCACTAGAGTCCCACAGCTACAGACATGGCTTTGTAACATGTTCCAGACCTTGGTTTTTAACTCTTCTTGAATTTCTTGACATTATGCCTGATGTGCTGCTTTTTGATGCCTTTTAGCCCACCTCATTTTGTCAGACATTTACGGTTAAAGTGTTTTCCTGATTCTATAGGTCTGGCAGTAGTAATAGTGATACTTTTATACAACTAAAAGCATTATTTCAAAAACTGTATTTTACATTTACTTGTTTTTTTTTTTTTTTTTTTTGTCTTTGTCTCATATAAAGATTTGTTTAATGAAACAATAAAGCAAAAAAAAGGCAAAAACTGACAAAATTTTCAAAGCACTGTATTTTAATTGATATAGAAATTAAGATTAATTAATAATAGAGATTAATATAGAAGATTCACATAGATGCTACATTAAAGGGTTACACTCCAATAAGCTGTTTATTTCACCAACGTACCTGCCTTTTCTTAGAATGTGTTTCTAAATAGATTTCCCGTTAAGTTATAGGTAGGCAGATATTTCTGGTTTTACCATCACAAATATCTCCACATCTTTTTTATATTAGAGTTAAAGCGTATGAAGAACTTTCTTCTCTCACCTTTATACACTGCTGACTGACAGCTCACAGCACCAGACAGGGAATGCTACTCTTTGCTGCAGACGACTGGAGGAAACCATGAATTATCTTACCCAAAAATCATTTTAGCTGCAGGAACATTATAATGCAACATTTTTCTGGTTTTAAAAGTGACCTTTAAACCTGAGTCATACCTCAAAACCCAAAACCAACCCACACCTAATTGTAGTTCCCAGTTTTTAGTCCAAAGCATCCAAACCAAACAGCCTTTTCACTTATAAACAATGAGGATTATTCTCATCATCGTCTCTAACAGGAGTTGTATATGTCTTTTCGATCCAGCCCTCATATATCCCTTTAAAAAAATCAACTTAAAAAAGGAGACAATTTGTTCAATAAAAACAATTTCAGACAATTCATAAATAACAAAGGTTTGCATGAAGATCTAACAAAATGTAAATTTTTCTTTCATTATTGCATATGGTTGTAATATTTCTACATAAACTAATGACTTAAATTTATTCCACCATATTTAAAGCGTTACTTAATTTAACCGTTACCGATAGAGAAGTCTTATTTAACAAACCCAGTCAAACCCAGTCTTCTTAGGTTTGATATTTCATAGTTTAACCTTCACATGTTCTCAAGATGAAAGTCCAGGCTAATATTTTATGGCGCTGGCGCCGAGAGCCAAATAGAGAGTCTTTTTTTCTTATCTCAGAAACAAGGGTGCAAAAATATCTGCACGCTCTGACCTGATCGTCATCATGTTAACTCTGCGGCTGTTCTCATGTGCTTATTAAAGCTTCTGAGCAAAGAGGGTTCTCTCTCTGTCTCCATCTCTACATGCAACGCTGACGCTGACCCTGAGAGGTTGTAATGCTGCTCGTTGCTCAGGTTGTATTCTGGTTGTTTTCCAGTGCAAATGTTGCAAAGTTAATGTGACACAATGAATTTTTCAGCAGGGCTCCCCATTAGAGCGCAGAGCAACGGAAGTCACACACATGTGGGCGTGTGCGAACCCAGACGCTTCAAAGATCCAGTGAAACAGACGAGACGGTTGCATCATGGCTGTGTACGTCTGGGATTTAGTGATCTATGCATTCTGATGGATTATTTTGATTGAATAGAAACTAGAGTACACACACACAGCGAAGGGAAAAGTGTTGAAAATGAGAGAATATTTACAGTGATAATCTCTATTTAAACTTCAGTCTCATATATATATATATATATATATATATATATATATATATATATATATATATATATAATATATGTTAAAAAAAAAGGTTGAGTGAGGAGGAAGGTTGATCATTCCTTCCTGTGGACTGCCAAAGAGGTTTTTTGGCTGAGATGTTTTATGCTGAACTATTCTTAAATCAATAAAAGAGAGATCCATTGATCCCCTGACAACACCCAATTTGGCTCTGTAGTGGCCAGAGAACTGAGATATTAATATTGATTCACCATCTCGCCTCCACATCACAGCACTCAAAAACAAAGTCATCCCACTTTGGACTAACTGGAAGCGGAAGCTTTATGTTCTTACTAAACTCCACAGTCAGGAGGAGCACAGCCTGAGCTGTAACTGCTTCTACACCACTGCAGATAGCATGTTGTTCAATGCATTTACCTCCACTCAGTCTAAAGTTACCTTTTTATAGAAACATAAACAGTTCAAACTCTGGTACTGCTGTACTCATAGGCCCTTCTCATACCAGCAAGCATTATGTTTGCAGTGAATACCTTTGGCATGAAGATAGGGTAGACATGCACAAAAATGCCACAGTTCATTTATAGTAACAAACCTGAGAAGAAGCATTTAGAAATTTATTAGATTCCAACAATAGGGAGGTTTGATGGATTTTCTGATGGTTAGTTGTGAAGCATAGACTGTTTGAAGATTCATAAAGTATGATATCCTTCTGTAACAATTAGTTTTTATGTGTTCAAAACAAAATTTTGAAAAAGTAGATTTCATGATCAAATAGTTTTCATTAGAAACATAAAAACATTTGTTCTTAAAAACTGCAAACATAGTAAAAATTAATGATTATTTACAATAATTATGTATAACAATAATATATTGGTATTTTGATTTTAATAGCTATATCTAAGTAAAAATTTAGAATGAACACCAACTAAATTTATAGCAAGTTTTCAGTGCTTTCATGGTTTATTGCTAGTAAAGCACTAAACCTTTTTCTCTTTCTACTCTTTATACACCCAGAGTCTAAACATTTGATATTAGCTGGTTTAATTAGGCGGACGATCTGCACAGGTAGAGCCTGCACACAGCTACTAAACAGACATGCCTCATGTAACTGCAGTTTCAAACCGTATTGATCCTTTTGTTTGTTCGCAAAAGAAAAATTAAGTAGCAATTGTTGAGAATTAAAATTATGTAATTTCATGTTATTAGTTTAGTTTGCATGTGAGAACATTAAACTGAGATTTAACATGAGTGAGCCTTGGTGAAAGAGTCAGTAACAGCAGGTGTCAGATTGAATCTGGGGTTAGAAGGTTCTCGGCAGCTGCAAGCCGTAAAAGCTGGCTGTAGGGACAATAAAGCAATAAATGTCAACTTTTGGTCGTGGTATAGATGCCACAAGGAAGTTTGGTTGATTTACAACACCTGATGGAAAAAGGGAAGGAAAAGAAAAAGTGAATTCTCTCTTTTATATGTAATTTTCCTTCAATATGGTATTTTGCATAATCATTTTGCATTAGAAATCATTGGATTTATTGTCTTCCAAATTAAACTTGCGTTAATCTTCATTTCCTGCTCTTCATCTGTTCTTTCTCACAACATCCGGACTGGGAGAGGTTGAGGCTTCAAGGATATAAGTGATAGCATTACTTTACCTCAACACCTTCTTTCAGCCAGCTGACAGGCAATGCGTAGCTACAGGCAAGGGAGGGCTTCCCTGTGTTACTCTATGCTCCACTGAGCTCAGGAAAACTCTGATAATTCCAGGATTTTCTCTGGCCTCTCATTAAAAAGATACTGTGACATAAACCTTCAGAATGCCATGCCCTTTCCTTTAAATACTTCTATTGGTCTATAATTATTTACGAAGAAGATGGCAAATTGTGGTCTGATACAAAGATAGAACAATATTGTTATAGTTGTTCAAGTGCCAGTTATTTTATGACTTTCTGCTCAGATAGGTTTAACAGGTTGTGTTTTGCAGTGCGTTTTCATAAATGTCATAAATCTTTTGACAGAACCATTAATAGCCTTTGGTTTAAATGACTGTAAGCATCTAATCCAAATGTGACAAAATTTTCAAGTTTAATCAAAAAGCCTTTGTGTGTTTTCACATGGTTAAAATTAGGGCTCCATGATGTTCTAAAAACTTTCAATTTAAATAATATTGTTGAGACAATGATGGTGATTTCAGTCGCTCTTGACTTATGTTGTCCTCCTTTTTTCTTTTCCATGATCAAAATTTTACCATCATTCTCTGTAAGTTTTTCCATCTCTGCAACAATCCTATATATTATGTAGTGGGAGTCCATCGAAATAGCCCATTATATTCCTAGCATACCATGTAGACCATCAATGCAAGAATCTTAAAATATGATAGTCCAGTGCCAGTCCACTACTTTCATATTGCACACACTGATATTGCAATAATTGTTGCAGTTTTATTATTGGTGCAACTCTACGACAAATCCACTTTTTACTTGGACCTCCTCTGATAAGCTGGAAACTAATGTCTCACCAAAGAGAAGACACTATTATTAACATGGGTTAAAACAATCTACTTAGCAATATTTAATGATGTGAAGGGGAATATCATCATGAATCAATTTCTGTGCATTCTAAAGCAATTAAAAAAATGTTTGGGCATCCAAAATATCTCCATCTACTCTCCAATAATGAATAACTACCTCTTTTAACCATCTTTGCTGGATACTAAATTTTAGGCCTGGCAAATTAGAGGAATATGTAGCATAAAAGACCTATACAAATAAAATACCTTTGACAGCTTTGAACAATTATCTATAAAATACAGACACAAATACACATTTTTTTGCTATCTACAAAAGAAAGACTTTGTGCGTAAGAAATGTGTCAATTTTCTAGACATCCCTCCATCTTCCTGTTTAGACTCTCTGTTGAAGGTGAATCCATTGAATAAAGGAAGAGTGTCAATGATATATACACAGATAATGGAAAAAGTCAATACCTCTGTTAATCAAATTAATATTCCTGTCCCACCAAGAGCTGCTTACTTTTCTTCTGTTTATTTTTTACACATGTTAAATGTTTCACAACATCCAATCAATTATTATTTAAAAGCAGTTTTCAAATACTTTTTATTTTTCATTTTTGGTTTAATTTCAATTCAGCCACACCAAGACCTGATTACACCTGTAGAATCATGAAATCCCTTAAATAAAACCTGACAATATCAATGTCCGACAATATGAAATAGGCTAAAAGTTTAAACAAATCAAAATATCATGCACAAGTTTAAAGAAATCCAAAACCATATGAAAGCACCATTCACTGAGACTTTGGGACTAGAGCAAACCACAATGAGAGCCATTATCTACAAATGAAGACAACATAGAACAGTACTAAACCTTGTGAGGACTGGCCCGCCTACCAGAAAGTACTCTGAGCATCAAAGGCTAATCCAGGAGGCCACTAACGAGCCCTGGACAACATTTAAAGCACTGCAGGTCTCACTTCCCTAGTTAAGGTCAGTGTTCTTCATCAACAAGAAATAATGTCAAAAATAGCATCCATGGGAGAGTTCCAAAGGGGAAATCACCGCTGTACAAAAACAAGGGAAAGGCCCCGTCTCGTGTGTGCCAAAACAACATCTGGATGATCCTCAAGACTTTCTGTGTACTGAACTGGGACTGAATCTAAAGCTGAACGGTCTGCATATAAGTCATGCTGCATGTGTACAGTGCATTAGAGCAGTGTGTTATATTTGTGAGAGAAGCTCAGTGGTTTGATGATTGGTCTATGGCTTTCAAACAGTAGAGCTTATTTCAAGAACTGCAATAAAACACATCAATCAAACTGTATTATGCAACTTTTGGCAGCTATTATTATGTGCTATCATTTGGATACACATAAATCTTAGACTGATTATGTGTGCACATAAGCAGACGGTACAAGGAGAAGCAAGGGGGCAAAGTGCGGGACATGAATGAGGATATGAGTTTGGAGCCAGTCCTAACTTATAACTCATTCTTTCTAAAAACTGTTTCATTTTTTTCTGTTTCTTTGAGTTTTTGTAGCTTCTGAGCCAGTAGATACAATTAATTATCTAGAAGAAGCAGAAAAGATGGAAAAGACAACCTTGCCTCAGTGTAAAACCTCATTTTCCTAAATATACACAGACCAGGTCAAGATTAAAGCTCCTAATTTACAAAATGTGTCTTATCTGCCTTTTGTGCTTCTCTTTTTTTAGTGAACCTTTTTGCTATCTTAATCTGCAGGGGCATGAATTAACAGTATACCATACAAATCCACCCCCCTTTTGGGAATTTTCACAGCATTTCTAATAACTTATCCTTCTGGCTAATCTTATCCTATTGCTACTGTGTTTCCTCCAGAAATAAAGAGACAGAAGGAAAAAGCAGGTTAAGGCAGAAAGTCCCAGGCAGTTAGACAAAAGGATGAAAGAGTGTCATGTTCAGGTTGAGATGAGACAAAGACTAGACAGTCTCGACAATGGAGCAGGCACACGCAGCTAAACTTCATACAGCGTTGCAAAGCAGAGAATAAAAACAACAGAAACTATCGCACACTGTGCTTCACACTCAGTAATTCCTGCATCAGGTCAACTCAGCTCCACAACTGTTTTTATTATGCATGGCCTGCTGGGGAAATGACAAGAGACATCCTCCTCACACCAACGGATGGCTGCATCCTCCCTGCAGTGTCTGAGACAGGTGCTGACATGTCCTTGAGCATCCTTGGACACACAGCGACTGTTTTTGTCTGTAGACAAGAATCAATCACACAGTTTGTGTTTTACAGCTAGATTGCTGAGAAAAGGTTTTAGCCCCATTGCAGATTTGTTCTGCTTTTGCTTTTTTGTGAAACTTACATGTTTCACATAATCAAATCAGTTATAATATAAAACAAGAATAACCTTAGTAAATAAAAAATTCAGTTTTCAAATGATGATTTAATTTATTAAGAAAAAAATAAAACAGCCAGGCCCTAAGTGAAAATGTAATTGGTGTCCTGGATAAATCCTAAATTCAATGTATTCAACATTCAACATTCAGGTTCAGTTTCACTATCTGCACCCAGGCCGAAATACTACCTCGTCGTCATCGTCTTTTGCTTCATCCGGGACCGGGTCCCGGGGCAGTGGCTTAGTAGAGACACACAGACTTCCCTCTCCCCAAACACCTCCTCCAGCTCCTCCGGGGGGAGCCCAAAGCGCTCCCAGGCCAGCCGAGAGACATAGTCCCTCCAGGGTGTCCTGGGCCGTCACCTGGGCCTCATCCCGGTGGGACGTGCCTGGAACACCTCCCGAGAAAGGCGTCCAGGAGGCATCTGGTATAGATGCCTGAACCACCACAACTGACTCCTCTCGATGTGGAGGAGCAGCGGCTCTACTCCGAGCTCCTCACCCTATCTTTAAGGGAGTGCCCGGCCACCCTACGGAGGAAGCTCATTTCAGCCGCTTGTATCCAGGATCTCGTTCTTTCGGTCATGACCCAAAGTTCATGGCCATAGGTGAGGGTNTCTCTAAGGGAGTGCCCGGCCACCCTACGGAGGAAGCTCATTTCAGCCGCTTGTATCCAGGATCTCGTTCTTTCGGTCATGACCCAAAGTTCATGGCCATAGGTGAGGGTAGGAACGTAGACCGACCAATAAATCGAGAACTCCGCTTTTCGGCTCAGCTCTCTCTTCACCACAACGGACCGGCACAGCGTCCCCATTACTGAGTCAGCCGCACCAATCCATCTGGAGATCTCCCGCTCCATTCTTCCCTCACTCGTGAACAAGACCCCAAGATACTTGAACTCCTCCACTTAAGGCAGGAACTCCCCTCCAACCTGAAGAGGACAAGCCACCCTTTTCCGGTCGAGAACCATGGCCTCTGACTTGGAGGAGCTGATCTTCATCCCAGCCGCTTCACACTCGGCTGTGAACTGCCCCAGTGCATGCTGTAGGTCTTGGCAAGAGGGTGCCAGCAGGACCACGTCACCTGCAAAATAAAGAGAAGAAATCCACTGGTTCCCAAACCAGACCCCCTCCGGCCCTCGGCTGCGTCTAGAAATCCTGTCCATAAAAGTTATAAACAGGACCGGTGACAAAAGTCAGCCCTACTGGAGTCCAACATGCACCGGGAACAGGTTCAACTTAGTGCCGGCAATGCGGACCAAACTCCTGCTCCGCTTGAACAGAGACCGGATGCCCCCTAATAAAGGGCCCCCGACTCTGTATTCCTGGAGCACCCCCCACAGGGCACCACGAGGGACACAGTCGAATGCTTTCTCCAGGTCCACAAAACACATGTGGATCTGTTGGGCAAACTCCTGTTAACCCTCGAGTACCCTGTAGAGGGTGTATAGCTGGTCCAGTGCTCCACGGCTGGGATGAAAACCAAACTGCTCCTCCTGAAGCCGAGGTTCAACTATTGGCCAGACTCTCCTCTCCAATACCCTGGAGTAGGCCTGATCAGGGAGGCTGAGGAGTGTGATCCCTCTATAGAAGGAACACACACTCTGGTCACCCTTCTTATGAAGGGGAACCAACACCCCAGTCTGCCAGTCCAGAAGCAATGTCCCCAACCGCCACGCAATGTTGAAGAGGCGTGTCAACCATGACAGCCCCACAACATCCAGAGACTTGAGGTACTCAGGGCGGATCTCATCCACCCCCGAAGCCCTGCCACCATGGACCTTTTTAACCAACTTGCACCAGGAACAGGTCCGACTTGCATGTTGGACTTAAACGGAGCACTACCTGACCCCGTAGAATTAAGCATTTACCTAAAAAGAGCCTTTTTGACAACATGAAGTAGGCTAAAAGATCTCAAACAACAGCAAATCATGCCCCAATCTAAAGAAATGTAGGAAAAGATGAGAATAACGTCTTTAGCATCTATCAATCTAAAAAGGGTTACAAAGCCATTTCTGGGTTTTGGGATTCCAGCATCCACAGTGAGAGTCATTATCCACATATGGAGAAAACATGGAACAGTGGTGAACCTTCCCAGGAATGGCTGACCTACTAAAATTATTCTAAGAGCTCATCATCAACTCATCCAGGAGGTCACAAAAGAAGCCAGAACAGTATACCCAGCTCATCAGGCTCCAGTTGCCTTAATTAAGGTCAGTGTTCATGATTCAACAGAGTAGAATTTGCCTCCATGGGAGAGCTCCAATGGGAAAAACACCACTGACCAAAGTGAAAACAGAGGCCAGTCTCAAATTTACCAAAAAACATCTTAATAATCCCGGAGACTTTTAGGGAAATATTCTGTAGTCTGACAACACAAAAATTTCACTTTTTAAAAGGTTTGGGTCCTGTTAAATCTGGATAAAAATAAAACTGAATTATGGAAAAGTAACTTTGAACTGGCTGTGTAGCTGGTTCAGTACCTGGATGCCTTGGTGTAATTAATGGAACTTTGAATTCTTCTTTGTACTAGGAAATCCTGAAAGAGGATCTCCAACTATACGTTTGTGACCTTAACCTAAGGCACACTTGGTCAATGATCTATAGCACAGGTCAACCACTGCATGATAAAAAATAAATAAAATAAGGGCCTACTCGAAGTCCGGACTTAAATTCAATTGAGATGCTATGGCATGACCTTGTAGGATCAGTTGTCACTTTCATGCTCAAAAAGCCTCCAATGTGAGTTTAAAACAACTTTGCAAAGAAGAGTGGGTCGAATTTTCTCCCCTATGATGTGAAGGTTTCATTGCCTGTTATTGCAAAGACTTGATGGCAATTGCTGCTGCTAAGATTGGTACTACCAGTTTTTAGGTTTAAGGGGAAATTACTTTTTCACATAGGACCAGGTTGGTCTGGATAGCTTTTTCTCTTGATAGATAAAACCAAAGGAATCTGTAAGGTGCCAAGTACTTTTACACAGAGGTGTATGTGTATCTCGATGGTGACGCTCTATAGTGGAAAATATTTAATTGTGTAATTCTAAGGTTATGCTCCAAGTGTATGACTGCATATCTAATTGCATGAACGTTCAAATATGTGTCTGTGTGCGCCTGAGCGTGAACAGAGTTAATAGTCCCAGAGGATTTTGCTAATCAGATTTTCTCCCTTAAGGCAAGATGACTCATTAGTAGTTCGGTGTTTCTCAGGGTCCTTTGAGTGTTTCACAATCCTTGCGTTTTCTCCATCAGCCCAAATACCTCTGTGTTAAATAGTAATGGTCAGAAAATGTGACTTAAGGTACTGTGTTACTCTAAGTTTTCAACATCAAATGAAAAGCTTTTCTTTAACATTTTACCTTTTGTTTAGTTTTAGATCTTTAGAATTTGTCTTTGCTGAAACCATTGCATTCATTGAGCAACTAGCAACTTTCTAGGTATTGTTACGATCTGAGTTTGGATCGGACCAATAAGCAGACAAGAGCTTGGGAGCCACATGATTAAATGAGTTATGAGGTTTATTAAGCGATGTCCAGATGAAGCAAAAAGTCACTTCAGGTATCACAAGAGTCCAGACGAAAACTTACATGAGAGTTCACTGCTGCTGGCACGTAGAAAAACACAAGACTAAACCAGGGTGTGACAAGGAATAGTGACGGAGGAATCAGCGGGGAACAAAGAACACAGACCAACTAATATACAGGGAGAAAACAAAGGCAGGTAATCACAGGAACTAAGAACAGGTGTGGCAAGGAGACATGGAGGCATAAGGGACAGGTGGAANGAACCAGCGGGGAACAAAGAACACAGACCAACTAATATACAGGGAGAAAACAAAGGCAGGTAATCACAGGAACTAAGAACAGGTGTGGCAAGGAGACATGGAGGCATAAGGGACAGGTGGAACTAATAAAGGAAAACATAGACCTAAGCACAGTTAACACAAAAACACAAACCAAGTCCAAAGATGTCATACCATGCCAGGTATATCAACCTAAATTCTAATTTCTAATTTATTTCAGCTGCATAGTGCCAGGGTAAGGCCAGATCTGGCCCCTCCCTCACCTGTTGCTACACACTACTGGTAAGCTAGCTGAAAAAAAGGCTTCAACAATTTTATTTATATTTTTTTTTGCTTACAAGCTTTAAGTTTTAAATAAAAGCAATTAGATCATGTCTTACATTCCTGTTTAAGCGTTTGTATAAAAACTATGAAACTATATTTTTTACTCAAGGTTATCATACAAAAATCCAAATTTAAATAATTTTACATAAATTAATTATTATTTTTCTAGACTTCAGCTTCTAGAGCTGTAAAAACCTTTAGAAAGTGCTTTTTACTTTGGACAAAATAAAAGATCAACTTAAGGTTGTTTTTTATCACATTACGTTACATTTCTGCATGTTTTCTGTATCGGTCATACAGTTCACATGATTTGAAATCCTTTTAAGGAGATGCCAGAGAAAATGGCAGAGTGACTGGAGTTTTCTTCCAGTAACTCTTGCAACATACTTCTCCCTCTTACACCTACTGCTGTGCACTGCCGGTCAGTTGTTTAATAGAAAGCTGCTACGTCTTCCTTTGATTATAAGAAAAACACATTTGGCAGATTGGAAATTCTTGCATTTGTGAAAAACACTAATAGTCATGATCTGGAAATTAAAAGAGTGGCAGCAGCCACCATTAGGATTACAGTGTTTTAAAACTGGAGCTGGCAAGCTATCAGCAGCATGTCCATCCAACTGTGGTTGTGATAAACAGCAGATGTCTTATGTCAGTGTTTGTTTTAATTACAAAATCTTAAGAGGTTGCATTATGGTAAAAATATTTAATTAACATAGTCTAACATAGTTAGATGTCACTAACTTCTTAAAGTGTGACAGTAAACGTGGAGGTCTTCTGCTAGCATAGGCACTTTAAGCTTAAAGGGACAATCTTGTGTTATATGTGCGATCATATCTGAGTTAACTGGGATAAACCTTGGTATTGTGCACATGAACTAAGACAGGAGTATATTGGCACCATATGGGAGCCTTTATGTGTAAAGATTGCATGTTCTGATTGTGCACGCATTTGCTTTCGTCATGCACTCTCTGCTACTGTAATTGCACATTCTGAAAACATGCATCTGGATGGATGGATGGATGGATGGATGGATGGATGGATGGATGGATGGATGGATGGATGGATGGATGGATGGATGGTATGAGCTGTCCTCATACCATCCGGTCCGGTGACCATTTGAGCAGAGAGCCGATCCAAAGCAGAGGAAAGTTAGAGGTAAAACACATCCAACAAGTTACATGGCATCCACACACACACTGGATTTGCTTTAAATGGACTACAAACAGTGCTGCATAAAAGATGTTCCCTAACTAGCCAATGTATTCATTTTACATACTTTAAGTAAACCTTGCTATAACCAGATTGGACCCCTTTTTTGCTTGTAGAACTGCCCTAATTATTTGTAGCAGAGTTTCAACAAGGTGTCCAAAGCATTCCTCATAAATCTTGGTCCCTATTGACATGATAGAATCATACAGGGGTTGCAGATTTGTTGCCTGGCATACATGACTACACATCCATGATGTGAATCTACAAAAGGTGCTCTACTCGACTAAGATCTGGTGACTGTGGAGGCCATAAGAGTGCAGTAAATTCACGGTCATGTTCAAGAAACCTTTTTGGAATTATTTGAGCTTTGTGACATGGTGGGTTTTCGTTTTTTAAAAATGGCACGTTGTGGTCTTAAAGTGCTGGACATGGTAAGCCACAATACTCAGGTAGGCTTTAGCTTTAATGCAATGCTCAGTTGGTATCAAGGGTGCCAAAGTGTGCCAAGAAAATATCCTTCACACCACACCATCAATCTGAACCTTTGATGCAAGAATGGATCTATGATTTCATGCTGTTTACACCCAATTCTGTAGATAAAAACAATACTCATCAGACAGGGCAAACTTTTTCTAGTCTGTGGTTGGTGCATGTGAATTGTTGTTTCTATTCTTAGCTGACAGGAGTGGCACCTTGTGTGTTCCTCTGCTGCTACAGAACATCTGCTTCAAGGTACCAACTTACGTTCAGAGCATGCCTTAGCTGGAATGAGAGGTTATATGAGTTACGGTTCCCTTTCCATTATCTTAAACCAGTCTACATGCAACTTTCCGCTCAATGGAAATTCCCCCTCTTTTATGGACCATACCCTGTAAACCAGAGAGATAGTTGTGAAAATCACCAGCAGTTTGTGAAATACTCAGAGCGACCCATCTGGCACCAACTCCATGCCACGTTGAAAGTCACTTAAACTCTTTTTCTGGCTCATTCTGGTGCTTGGTTTGAATTTCAGCAAGTTGCATTTACCTCATCAAAATGTCTAAATGCATTAAGTTGCTGCCATCTGACTGGCTGATTCACAATGTAGCACCCAGCGCATAAACAGGTGTTCCTAATAAAGTGGCTGATGGATGTATGTACTCAGAACATAAAAGCTCCTCCACAGAGAAAGACATATTTTGCTTTGCTGCTGAATGATAAGTAATTTGTCCTTGACAAACAGGATGTGGAAGCTGTTTTAGCTCCGCATGCCTCTCATTAACCTACCCACTCAAATCAAGACCTCGGTGTTAATGAGTGAGAGGGAAAGAGACACAGAGAGATGAGTGATAACACAATTTCTTTCACTCGGGCTCTCGTTAACATTCATGTGTGATGCTTCAGCTGGATCACTTTTTGTATTAATTTACAGGCAGGTGGCTGTTTTGCAAAGAAAAAAATAATTGCCTGCTTGATACTTGGAGAGTGTGGTGCTTTTATTTTTTTCAACAAATTAGCAGAACAAACAGCGCAGGCTTCATTGATATTCCAAAATATAAAGAAACTAAAATGTGATTTTCTTAAAAACATTAACAAGCATAAGATCCATAAGAATATACTTGTGAAAACATGATCCTAATGAAACATTAATTATGTCAGTTTGTGCATTTTCTAGATTGCGCTCAGATATGGAGTGTGAAATATTTCTCTACATCATCGCGTACCCCGCTGTTACAGGAAAGATGGTGACACAGCAATGAAATAGTCATTTTCTCCACCTGCCTCCTCTTTAACATCACACCACTCCTTTTTATTTATTTTTAGCCTCACTCCATCTTTACTTTCATTCCCCATCATGACCATATGCGTGGAGATATTTTTGGCTGAACAAGGTGATTATTGTCACACAGGCGCATCGATGGAGCTAATAGATGGAGAAAGTACTCACCTCCCACAATGGCGAGGAAAGCCAGCAGCAGCAGCAGCCGAGGCGGCCGCCGCCAGCCGTCCGTCATCGCGTTAAGCCCGGAAAGGTGTTCACCCGGATGGAGAGGCCACTCCAAGCACACCCCGCAGTGTTGCTCCCCCACCTCCTCACGGCCCAGAATCTCCCCTTCACTCTCTACCTGGCATGGTGACGTCTCTCTGGGTTATCTGGTCCTCTTCTTCCTCGCCTGATGAGGAGGGAATATAAAAACAGAAATGTGTTCTCGGTACACCCAGGTGAGCGGTGCGCTGGCTTGTAGGGGGGGTGCTGCTGACCGAGCCGAACGCCGCTTAGAGATGCGACGCGCAGAGCAGGCGGGGCGGGGCGCCGGGCGCGCTGGAGCAGCAGGGAGGGGAGGATGTACCTCAGAGGCTCCACATCAGCCAGCCATGCCAGCGTCTTTCCTCACTCATCTCCATATAATATTAAGCATCCACAGACACGAACAGAATGTCCAATATTGACTTTCTGGTGACCTTGTCAAAAAAGGTGGCGTCTTTTCCTGTCTGTCTGCTTCATTTTTAATATCAGCCTGGGGCCGAATATTTCTCAGATTTTATCATCTGTTATTTATATGAATCTAAATTTATATGAAACTAAATGTTTAATATATTTGAATATCTTATTCTTTAGAAAACAAGAGCTCTTCTTCGGTCACTTATAAAGAGCATCACAAAAGGATTCAGACCCTATACCATCCTAAGTCAGTACTTTGTAGACCCAGCTTTCACTGCAGTTACAGCTGCAAGTATTTTTAAGATATGTCTCTATCAGCTTTGTATATCTAGAAACTAAAACACTCGTACTCGTCGTCTTCCTCTTATCCAGGACCGGGTCGCGGGGGCAGCAGATTCAGCAGAGACACCCAGACGTCCCTCTCCCCAGACACCTCCTGCAGCTCCTCCGGGGGGAGCCCAAGGCCAGCCGAGAGACATAGTCCCTCCGTAATGTCCTGGGCCGTCCACTGGGCCTCCTCCCAGTGGGACGTGCCTGGAACACATCCCGAGGAAGGCGTCCAGGAGGCATCCGGTATAGATGCCCGAGCCACCTCAACTGGCTCCTCTCGATGTGGAGGAGCAGCGG